>PVJI01011711.1:0-54836 GCA_004026765.1 Micronycteris hirsuta
AATCAGATAAGGTATGGAGGCAGGGGTCAAAGGTGGTTTTGAAGTTTCTAGCTTGGGTGCCTGGGCAAATGGCAATGCTATGAAGTGAAGTAGTGTTGGCAAGAGGAGGTCATCTTAGAGATTTCTAGGGGGCTGGGGAAGATACTGGTTTCCCTTTTGGATGTGTTAAGTACCCACATGCATCCGCTTGGTAATGTCTAAGGGGCTGCATGGACCAGGAGCTCAAGAAGATGGATTCTGAAGGTAAAGGAGTGGATAAGAACCCCATGGGACATGGATGTGTGAGACGAGAAGGCTTAGGAAAGAACCCTGGAGAACACACACTTGTTTTGGAGAGAATACACATGATGATTTGGAATCAAAACAGGGCTCAAATTTTAGCTTTTCTGCTTACAGTGAGACTTCCTATGTCTTCCTTTCTTTATCTAAAAATGACACTCTTTTTAAGTGTTTTCCTTAATGTATGGCACATAGTGAGCTTAAGTAAACTGTTCATTATTAGAAGTATTGTTTTTGTATTACCTAGGGGTCGCGCAGAAGGAGGAACTGGGAAGGAGACTCAGAAAGACTCTTTAGGGAATTAGGTGAGTTAGGAAAGGATGGAAAGGAACTCACAGGCGGAGAAAGTTTCAGAGGAGGCGTGGTCAATGTCATTGTCACAAAAGAATGAAATGGCAGTTCCAAGAAGAGGAAACACAAGTGGTCAACAAACACAAAACAGGACATCCAATCTCAGTCAGAATTTTAAAATTCGAAGCATGAACCAGCACTTTTAACCCGTCGTATTTGTGGTGATGGAACATTCAGGGAATAGGAAGGAGTCCAGCTCTGGCAGGGTGGGGACCAGCGCCCTCGGGACTCTGGCAGGGCCCTGTTGATGCTGCCTTTCTGGTGGATTCTGGCAAAAGTTAATAGAATGTGTACATGAATGTTTGCTTCGACTCTGAAGCAGTGCTTCTAGGAATCTGTTTATTGAAGTACTTGCACAAATGTACACACACACATATATCTTCCGTGCAGATTGCTTTATAAAAGCAATGCCATAAAAAAACTCAAGTGTCCACCAGGAGAAACACGGGTACATGCCTAGTCCATATAGTAAGGTCCATGTTTACGATAATATGATGTGGTCATCCAAAAGTGTGAAGCGGCGCTTTGAAGAATCAAGGAAAAACATTGCAGATGTAAACAAGAAAAACTTCATATTAGTGGGTATTATTTATAGTATAACCCACAAATGTATGTAAATATATAGTTGGTGAAGGTCACAGTAATTATCTCTGGGACATGGGACTATGGAGGACTTTCTACTTCTGTTCCATATTTGTGTTGGAGGACCTTTTAAAACAACAAATATGTATTTAATCTGTGATAAAGATAATATTTTAAAAGCATGTATCAAACATTAAGAGATAGTCACTGCAGTGTTGAGATAGTGGTTTAGAGTCAGATGCTTGGGTTTTGGTCCCAGCTCTGTTATGTGTTGTGTGACCTTGGACACGTCACTTTACCTCAGTTTCTTCATCTGTAAAATGGGGATGGCAATGCCTACTTCAGAGGGTTGTAGTGAGTAAATGAGTTCATGCAAGTGAGAGTGCTCAGAAAGCTGCCTACTATGTGTTAACTGGAAACGATGATGTGAAGAGAATGATGACTCAAAAGAAGCTTTCTACTGGCAAATAGAAAATCATCACGAACATTAGAGCGAGCTGCACTGGCAGAGCAGGTTTTCGAGATTACTCTTTGTCCAGTCCTGACTAAACACCTCCCCAAACCAGGGACTCACTCATTGCTGTCAAAGTGGCCCCTTCCATTACTGGACAGTTCTAATGGTTAAAGAATATAGTCAAGGTCATGGACTTGAGAGTCAGACAGATCTTGTTTGAATCCAGACAGCACCCCTGTCTATGTGCCATCAGGCAATTTACCCTAAGCCTCGATTTTCTCTAATGGGGATTCAAATAGGATCTATAAACTGGAAACATGATAGAGAGTAAATGAAATTATGCCCAGAAAACATTTAGCACCACATCTGGTATACAGTAAGTGTTCAATAAATAGTAGCTATTTTTACAACTCTAGCCAGTCGTCCGTACTTATTGGAAGGAGAAAAGCACGGGGCATCGACTTCTTCTTTGTCCTTGTTAGCCAGGTGGAGGTGGGCCGCACGCCCAAGGAGGATTTGGGGATAACTTCTGATGGGTTTTGAGTGGTAGAAGGCAACAGGAGCAAGAGAACCACCCCCCCTCTACGGGAGGGGCGAGAGGGAAGGGAGGTATCTCGGTGTCCACTGATCTGCAGTTTACTGCCCCTCGGTCACGTGAGCAAGTGGAACAGCCCACTCTGAACAAGGGGCTGTGGAGCGAGAGCCAAAGAAAAGTGGGGTGGAAGTGGGGGGTTTGGGGTGGAGATCTCCGGAGAAAACTGCAGCGGGCAAGCGGAGAACAGGTGAAACGCTCACTAAGCTTTGTGTCAGCCAGCCCAGTCCTGGCCAAGACCTCACTGATGACATATTTTTGCTCCATAAGCTAGGTTGTTTCCAGAGTGCTGTGTTTGTATTCTTCCCTGTCATTTAGCAGTGCATGTTTCCACGGAGCCTCTACAAAATTAAAGGAAAAATATGGGGGCACACCTTGGTGTGTGAATGGGTGGGAGGCACAGTCTGCTTCAGCATCCAGGGGCAGGGGGCAGCAGCTTTTCCAAAGCAAGCTTTGAGGAATAAGAGGGATTGGGATAGATAGAGAAAAACTTAGGAGCCTCTAGTTCCCCTAGCTTAGGGTCTCCCCGAAGGGGAACAGGTGGCCGAGCCACCGAGAGCCTGCTCAGGGTTCCTTGTCTTTAGCAGAGCAGCGGGGGAACTCTCCATGGCTGTGTTGCCAGGCCCCCAGAATTGGATCGATAGGAGGGTAGAGTGGAATAGTGCAAGGAGAGCAAATATATGTCATCTCATGGGCCCACGCTGTTGGTGGTTCGCTAGTGATGCTTGAAGTTCCCGAGCAAAGGGCGGGCTTGGTGGAGCTTGATGTATCAGTCTTGTCTGCCGTGGGGTCTGGGTTGGGGGGTATGGCAAAACTTGTGCCATAGATTTGCTGTTCAGTTACGGCCAAAGAACATGGTCCCTGAGTCAAGGCCCCTCCTGTGTGAATCCCGACTGTGCTCTGAAATAGCTGTGTGACCTTAAGTCTCTCAAACATTCTGAGCCCCAGTTTCCTCATCCTCACTCATTCCTTCAGCAAACGTGTGGTGGGGACCTACTAAGTGCTAGGGGCAGTTAGAGCTGCAGGCGGTAATAAAGAGAACTAAAACGTGGTCATTACTCTTCAGGAGACAATTGAGGGTGAGAGGTGAGAGGCGAACATTGAGGAAGCGAGGACACTGTGGAGCGTCAGCTCTGCAGTAGAAGTCTGAGTGCAATGCGAGCAGAGAGGAGACACAGCGTGCGAAAGAAAGACGGGAAAGACTTCAGAGGGAGGGTGACAGACGAGCTCCTCCCTGCAGGGCGAGTAACAGCTCATCCAGATGGAGAAGGGGCTCTTTATGGAAGGTCACAGAGGCGTGACAGAGGACCGTGTGTCGAACCCAAGGTGAGTTCTTCCTGGCTGTCGTGCAAGGCAGCATTTCCGGAAGGGCAGTGTGAGGGTGCTGATTCCAGGGGACACAGGAGGGAGGAAGGCGCTGTGGCAGAAACCGGGTTAGCGAGAACCGAACTCAGTGTGCCGGTGACACAGGTTCCTTTCCTGGAGGACTTCCTAGAACCTTTGTAACACACTGAACTTCCCCACTGGCAGGCTGAGCATAAATTAACTTTTAAAAAGTATATGTAGGAAGTGGTCAGTGATTTAAATGTTGACAAGTAAAACCTCACGCGGTCTTCAGAACCAAAGTAGAGAAGCCAGCCAAGGTTTGGTTTTCTTTAAAGGGGTGCGGCACGTGCTTGCTCGGAAGGAATGGGAACACTTCCGTAGTTCAGTGAAGAGTTTGAGCCCACTGCAGGACACCATCAAGTCTTCATGAACAATGACCGTCTCACTGACACACTGTTTCATCTGATTGTAGAAACATGACTTCAACATGTCTGTATGACTTAATTTTTGTGATTCATGGTAATGAAGGGCTCTAGTTCTGGAGACAGACAGACCTGGGTTCAAACCCCAGCACCGCCACGTTCTAGCTCCGTTCAGCCGGATTTCCTCGCCCAGAGAGCGGGGATGAGGAGTGTCTGTCTCTGAGTGTTGCTGTGAGGATGTTGTAGTGTACGTAGTTAGCAGAGGGCCTGGCTCCACAGTGATCATGGAATACATAAGAGCTAACAGCCATTTTTATTTTCCCTGAAACCTGGGCTTTGACCTTACTACCTTCCAGTTACACCCCTGGGGTGGGAAGCCAAAGGAGATAGGGGCTAGAAAACGCAAAGCTGCCACCAAGCTGCTAGGAAAACATCTCAGAAGTGAGCCAGAGCTTATCAGCCTCTAGAAACATACATAATATCATAGCCAAGGCAGTCTGACACAGCTTTTTAAATCCAAAGGAGATCCTACGGACGCTGGAAGTCGGTGTCCTTTCAGTGACCCGACAATTTCAGGCAGGGGAATCCCGCCCCCTGGTGGTGGACAGGGAGGAGGCCCGAGGCCCATCTCCCCCTGTATCCCCTGCAGCAGAGATTTTCCTAGACCTCTGATTTTCCTAGACCCCGGGGCAGCTGATTTCATTTGGGCCCATTCTCCAAATTTGGGATCACATGATCTCTGCTTTACTGAGAAGGAAGTTCAAGTGCAAGGTAGCGTTCTGTATCTTAGTAGTAGACTGGGAATGGATCAGAGTCTTTAGTGGGATTTATGTAGAAGAAAACCTCAAGTAGTTCATAAATTTGAGCATCTCATATTTCTGTGGAACAGGTTTTTTTTTTAGTCGAATAGGAAGTGTGAAAACAATACTTTTTGCAGGCTTAAGGTCTAAATAGGAGGTTACCGAAGAACACTTAATAGAAACCGTATTTTTAACTCCAGTCCAATTCCTCCAGCATTAGGAGATCAGAGGACAGAAATCTCTATGTCTAGAGATGGGGAAGGCGGATCCTCTTTTAAGAACTCTGGGCTTTATTTCTCTGTGCTCATGGGAAGAAATCATCTGAAAATCAGGAACTATATAAAAGGCCCTAAACTAGATGGTTTTGTTTGTTTGTTTGTTTGTTTGATCTGTGATTAAAAGTAATCCAGGTAATGTAGATTGCCTTGGCTTGCTATTTGAATCACGGAAGAGCTACCTGCTCTTTGGGGAGAAAACCAAAGACTCTAGTACCATTTTTGGATGCCTTTTAGAAGAGCAAATATTTTAGGGGTATGGTCACATGGTGAAATAGTTGCCTTAGATTGAGTTCTGCCCTCTAGCTGTGTAAGGAAGTGATTTGGTGCTGGAAGGAGGAAGAGAAGGCAAGAACCAAGAAAAATGTGTTACTGGGAGACAGTCTGTCTGGAACACCGGGGAGTCTCCCCCATCAGCCAAGATGGCAGCAGGGGGAGGTTCTTATTCTGACTGAGTGCAAAGCTAGAAATATCAAAGGATAGGGCTTGAGTGTGAAAAGTTAATGAGGTAATTGGGTAGAAGAAAAAGCCCTCCCCCCGCTTCTGGTACCAGATTGGGGCTGGGATCAGGGGAAGGCAGGCACATGTGCCATAGAAGTCAAAATGTTGCAGGGGGAGGGGCTGGACCTAAGAGGCCTGTCAGTCTAGCCTGAGGAAAGAAGGGATTGGTTGGGAGATGGACCCGCCCAAAGCATGCAAAGTTTGGGGAGTTGATGAATCATTTTGAGAAAGCACCTGGTCCATCCCAAGCCCAAGGTAATACAATCCCAGGGGAACAAAGAGGCTCTCTTGCTCATTACTGGAACTTGCATGCTACACTTGCCTGTTCTTTCCATGGGCCACCTGGCTTTAGCAGGCAGGTGGCTGTGGCCTCCAGGAGGGAGCCTCTCTTTCTTTTTCTTGGGCGCCTGGTGATGCGCACGCTGATGTGTTTACACGCTCTCACGAGAGTCTGTGACCTTGGCCCTAGCAGCCACATGGCCCGTGGCTGTGCAGGCTCCACACACAGGCTCCAGGAACACACAGCAGCTGGCAACCAGCTAAGCTACCTGGATGGGGACTACAACCAGCTAGACACCATTGGCAGGCTCCCAAGGGCTGTGCTTGGAAGTGGAGCAGGAACTCTGGATGCTGGCTTTCGTCTTGGCCTCGCTGAGGATGGCTGGACGTCTGCCGTGGGAGAGAGAGAAGATGGGCTTTGAGACGGGAGTCTGCCGTTCTCCCAGACTGTGCAGCACTGAACAAAACCTCTTTCCTTTTTCACCAGCATCTGCCCCACGAGGCTGGCTTCTGTGGTGGCAGGCAGCTGACTTCCGTCTTTCTGTTTGGTCATAAGTGCGCTACCGCTTTTCTCTTTTCCTCCAGATCTATTATCAGTAACAAGAAAACCTCTACACAAGATAGCCGACAATAAAGCCAACCTCACTGATAACAAAAATTCTGAACCACAACACATATTCTGTCAACACTGATAGCTGTGGCAGATCAGAAGCAGAACTCAGGACTCTCGGAAGAAAGGCCCACCTAGCAGCAGGACTGCAGGTAAGGTGACCGAGAGCCGTAAATCAGGATCCTGGTCTATACTTTGAGGTTTGAGGTAATTTTTTTTATTTTTAGACACATGCTTGGTTTAGGTTAATTTCTGTCACTGTGACTCTATTTTCTTTTTCTAAATCTAATTTCATTCCTTTCAGTTCTCTTTCTTTTAAAGACATCCAACAATACTGTATTTTAGTGAAAACCTGTTTGAGATCAGTCAAACAGCTTTTTTTTTTAAAGATTTTATTTATTTATTTTTAGAGAGAGGGGAAGGGAGAGAGAAAGAGAGGGAGAGAAACAGCAATGTATGGTTGCCTCTTACGTGGCCCTCACCGGGGACCTGGCCCACAACCCAGGCATGTGCCCCAACTGGGAATTGAACCGGGACCCTTTGGTTCCCAGCCCTCGCTCAATCCACTGAGCTACACCAGCCAGGGCTCAAACAGCTTTGTTTAATCTTCCCAAACATCTGCCCTGATCTGAATTACTAAAGTCATACAATGTTAGAAAGGGTTTTTTGATTCTTAAAAACGGAGAGACTAGGGACAGGGGAGATTGACTTGTTCAAGGTCAGCCTGGTAATTAAAAAGCAGACTTCCCGAATCACACATGGTTACTGTTTCCCCTCCACTGTGCTGCCCCCATGAAACTGGATTAAAAGGGCTGGTTTTGCACTAGCCAGTGTGGCTCAGTTGGTTGGAGTGTCGTCCTGTAAACCGAAAGGTCATGGGTCTGATTCCCAGAAAGGGCACATATCTGCGTTGTGGGCTCGGTCCCAGTAGGGGTGCCTGCAAAAGGCAACCAGTAGATTATTTCTGTCACATTGATGTTTCTCTCCCTGTCTTTCCTTCCCTTCCCCTCTCTCTAAAATCAAGAAGAATGTCCTTGGGTGGGGATTAAAAAATAAAAACTAAAACAAAAGGGCTTGTTTTAGAAAAGGAATGCTCACTGAGGTTGTTAAAAAAAAACAAAAAACAAAAAATGCCCTGGCTGGTGTAGCTCAGTGGATTGAGTGTGAACCAAAGGGTCCCGGTTCGATTCCCAGTCAGGGCACATGCCTGGGTTGCGGGCCAGGTCCCCAGTGAGGGCCATGTGAGAGGCAACCACACATTGATGTTTCTTCCCTCTCTCTCTCCCTCCCTTCTCCTCTAAAAATAAATAAAATCTTAAAAAAAAAAAAAACCCAACCCTGAACAAGTGTATATCTAGAAAAAGAAATTAGCGATCTTGAATTATGTTCTTTACTTTTGTGTGTGTGTGCGTGTTCAGGGACAAAGGAGAAATCAGATTCATTTGAGTTTACATTGTAAAAAACTTGTATTTTCCCCTTTTCGTCCTTTCTTCGTTACCTCAGCTGATTTAACAGAACTCGAAGACCCTGGTCTCTGGGGATTCAAGCGCCAAGTTCTTTCACTCAGTGCTTATCAAACCACATGTTGGTACTTCATTCAAGAACTTATTTCATTTCAGTTGTTTGTTCGGTCCGTAAACTTAGTAGTGTCCGAGGCACAGTACTCAGTCGTGTTCTGCTGTGGCAGAAGTACAACAGCTAATTAACCCACCGGCTTTCTCCTGGCACCTGCCGCTCCCCCTCCGCTAACTCCCAGAATGCCTCAGGCTTGGCACTCAAGACCCAGGTCTCAGGTTGCAGCCCTGGCAGAAAGCAGCTGTCTTCCTTGACCTTCTCTGCAGCGCTTATGAACTGGTAACTCAGTCCGTCACTGCTAATTTTAGCTGAGTCAACAAAAGTAGCCTTAGAAGAGTTGTTTCCGTTTTCACATATCCAGTTGAAAATGAATTTTTCAGCGATGACTGTGATAAAAACAAAGTACCAGAAAGAAGTAGCCATTCAGACTCCATTTTGGGTGGCACTAAAATTTAAAAAATTTTACTATTTTGTAAGATCCCAGAGTCTTAAGATCTCCAAACTGACAATCCTATATCAATACAACAGCAGAGTATAACATTTAAAGTACAATTCTGTGCTGTAACCATGATCTTGTTTTGAACTTTGCTTTTAATATTTCTAGTTTATTGTCAGCTAATTGCTAACTGTTCATTTTCTGAGACTTCGATGTTTAAATGTTTTGTGAAACAGTGGTGATAATAAATGGTGTAGTTTTAATATCCTCATACGCAACAAGATAGTAAGGTGGTACCTATGTCGGTCCAAAAAGTTTTAAAATTTACTATTTTGTGAAATCCCCAAGTTTTAAGAAACTACATTAGAATGCTCAGCAAAATACAACCTAATATAAAGTTGCATTCTCACTTGGAAAACTATAGATGAAAAACCAAGTTACTTTCCAGATCCATTCAGTGGGAACTAGCAATCTGGATAATCCAATCCAATCCAATATCTGATGTTTCTAACGAATCTGAGCCAATGTGGTCATTGACAACTCTCACATTCTTCTAAATTAGCTAGCGGGCACTACAAATTTCAAGGTGGATGAGGGTTAGCTATTTTCCTACAATCTCTGTGACAAGCTAGAAGAATCAAAACGAGCCCAAGCCCAGATCAAACTGTTCTACACGTAGGTTTTAGTAGATATTTGTGAGCAAGCACTCAGAAAAAATGTATGCTACTTGTTCTCTATGCTTAGTGAGGCCCTACTTCTCCGGTTGTAGGACCTCACCGCCTTCCAGGAGAAGTACACTTGGCGAACTTGCTAACATTCCAGAGATGGGATTGTCCTGTCCAGTCGACAAGAAGCAACCAGAAATCCTTGGACAAAACGGCAGGAAGCAAGACCATGTAGGGGTCAAGCCTCAGGCACCAGGCCTCTCTAGATTGGCTCTTTTTCATGCAAGGATGGGGAACCACTATGAAATAATTTAGTAAGTTCACATACCCTGAATACCTCTAGTTTTACCAAGGAGAACCGCTACTAACATTTACTATATTGATCAACAAACTATTGATTTCAAAATCTCCTTCAAACATTTGCTCCAATTACCAAAACCGCTGGTGGCGACTAAGATGTGGGTGCCAGAAGCGCCTGCAACAGTTGCCTGTGGTGTTTCTGATGACAGCACCTGCCACCTCATAGTGCACATAAACCGATTACTAAAGTTCTCTGCCACGCCAAAACATATGTTTTGCCGATCTGACAAAAAGTAGGTATAATTTTAACCCATTCACACCTGTTGTCATTTTTTTATCTGACACTCTAAGGGAAAAGAGGTCGGTGTCGCTGACTGAATAGTCAGGTCCTGCATGTTTTACAAGTTCTTGCGGCACAGCGGTTGGAAACCACTAGCCGTCCACTCCCGGAGCAGGAACCCACATTAGAGCTGCCACCTGCCGCTGGGGGAGCGTGCAACCTGGCACACGCGTAAAACCCTCACAGGTCACTGGGAAAAGAAAAAATACTGTGCAACTCCCCCAATTTCTCAGGACCCCAAAGATTTTGTTTCAGGTGGGGACAAAGCAAAGGCAGTGTGGAGACAGGGAAGGGCGGGGGCACCTGCTCTGAAACCCACCCCCCCACCCTCCTGGGGTGCCTGTGCTACCCTTCCAGCCGCTGCAGCGACTTCGTACCGGGGCTGCCTGGTAACGCACAGAAATGCCCAGGCTTCTTACAAAGTGGTTGTTGCAAGACTTATTTCTATTATAAAAACTGGAATTTTACAAATCATTTTACTTTTATTATTTTGAATCGTTCTTATCAATTCTAGGTGGAAGCACATCATTGAACAGGGAAAATTAAAAATGGAAAAAGATTACCGAACCCTTCACGGAGAGCACAATTTTACTGAAAAGGAAATGAAATAAACTTCAAAAAGGCAAAACTAAAGGTCTTAGAAATAAGGTTATTCTACACCAGATGTGAATTTGTAGTCCCCAGAGTGGCCAGCGCTGCCTGAGCAAGCACGCCCCCTTGTGGCCTTTCACAGGAACCTGAACAAGGTTCAACCACTCAGTTCTTTGCTCAAATAGAACGCATGTAAATATGAAATTCTTTATGAAATCAGTACCTGGACGTTAGGGTGATTTGGAAAGAATTCATTGGCTTCTGAATTCTAAATAGCTAAAGATAGATGCAGCTAAAATAAGTCTTAAATGTGCTAAACTGTCAATTTTTCTTATTAAATTGATTTCTATTTTAAATTCTTCATAGGTTTAACTTTAAAAAAGTAACATTAGATCAAAATAAATTCAGGGCTAAATAATTGAAGTTATATAGTGACCAATGAGATGCTAAACAATAATCTGAAAGCGGAGTTCTCCCATCTAGCATTTACTGAATGCCTATTACATGCGAGTCGCTGTTCTAGGTACCGGACACACCAGTAAAACAGAATAACTGCAGTAGTTTGAATGGAAAATTAAGTAGTAGTCCTTGAAATGCTGATTAAATACTTCCATAGTTGTTTTAATTTGTCCTGTTCTTGGTGTTTATCTAAACAAGAAATATATGGACATTTAGATTCACTTGCTTCTTGAACACATGCTACACTTTAAAACACTCAGACTTCTTCTGTACCAGCTGAGCACCCCGAGGTTGCCTGGGGGATGTGCTGGGTACCAGGTGCTCCCCCTGGGCTCGTCCGCAGACCCATGCGTGTCAGGGAGCAGGGCTCACCGCTGTGCGGGGAGAGCCTTTCTCTGCTTTGCTCCAATGCTCGCAAACCAACCTCCTGGAATGCGGTTTTACAGCAGGGCAATCCAAACATAACCTTGGATTGTGGTGAATGTCAGTTCATGCTTCTCAGTCATCAATGGTAGGGCCGCTTTTATTTGGGGGAAGGAGTGGGCACAGTGACTGGCCTTAGGAGGTAAGGACCAGGGGGCTAGATGAAGCCCGCAATGGAACGAGAACCATTCCCCATAAGAACTGTCCCACCTGAAAGGCCAATGGTGCCTTCCCACCTGGAGACAGTGAGCTGGTGTCACCTGGTACAGAAACATCTTAAAAAGTTTAAAAAAAAATGTTTATTGATTTTAGAGAAAGAGGGAGGGGGAAGGGGGGAGAGAAACAGAAACATCAATGGGAGAGAGAAACATCGATTGGCTGCCTCCCATATGCGCCCCAGCCTGGGGTGGGACCTGCAGCCGAGGCTCGTTGCTGGACTGGGAACTGATCCAGCCCCTCGGTGTCCAGGACATGCTCCAACTGAGCCACACCGACCAGGGCCAGAAACTTCATTTTAGGTATATATTTTTTTCTACTAGAAAACAAGCCAGATAATTTTAGTTATTATATTATCAAATTATCGACATGCCACAAAATTAGTTCATTGCATATTACCCAAGAAATGCAAAAATAACTTCACAACTGGCTTCCTACAGCTTACTTTGGTTGAAAAACTCAGGGAAACAGAAGGTGTCTACTACGTACTCACTGCAGCACTCACTGCACTGAACACTTTTGAGAACAAGAAGAAAATCTGTAACTGAAGACTTTTATATCTTGTTCATGGATTTCTTCAAAATAAATACTTAAATCATATAGTTATTCAAAATTGTTTGGTGATCCCTAAGCTTCAGAAGCTTGTGAAGAAATCACATAGAAAAGCAATCACTTCAATGCAATTACATGCTATCTTTTTTTCAAAGTACCCTCTAACACAGTGGTTCTCAAACTTGGGCATGCGTCGGAATTCCCAGGCCTGGGGTGGGGCTCCTTAAACGACAGACTGCGGCCCGCTGGCAGAGTCGCCGCCAGCTTCTAGGCGATGCTGATGGTGTTGGTCTGGGCACGACAGACACTTGAAGAACCGCTGCTTTAAGATACATTCTCTACTGAATCACGCTGTGCACTTGAAACTAATATAATGCTGTATGTCAATTATATCGCAATAAAAAATGCCTCATATTTAAAAAAAGAAATAAAATGTGTATTTCCTAATTAAAAAAAAATAAAAAACCCCTGACCGGTGTGGCTCAGTGGGTCGGCCATCGTCCCGCAAAGCGAAAAGTCACCGGTTCTATTTTCAGTCAGGGCACGTCCTGGATGGTGGATTTGGTCCCTGGTCAGGGTGTGTACAAGAGGCAACTGACCAATGTTTCTCTCACATCAGTGTTTCTCTCCCTCTTCTCCCCTCTCTAAAAATACATAAATAAAATCTTTTTTAAAAAAAGATATATTTTCTGCAATTCAAACTAACAAGCAATACTCATATGCCGTTGATTTTCTAACAGTAAATAAATAAAAGAACATTTCATACATGGCCCCATCAAATTGTAAATTTTCAGACTTTTGAAATGTCCTACTTAAATAGAATACATATATAATTTATTCATCTTGGCTCACAGTAATCCCCATGAGTTCAAAGACAGAACCACAGGATAGTCCGGAACTGGAAAATCTGACTACATGACAAAACACACAGTGACTTGGGGGTACAGGGACCTTGCTCCTATCTCCTCCGCGCTTCTCCCCTTTGGAAGGCCAATACGAAGTCACGGAGAATGAGAGCGTGGCCTGTCGCGAACGCAGCATGTCACAGTGCACTGTCGTACTTAAGGTTCCGACTCAGGAACCTCTTCATCGGGGCAGCAGTAATACTCCACGAAGCAGACCTGCCCGTCTTCGTTCCTGATCATGTACTGCAGTGAGAGGAGCCCCCGGCTGTCTGTGCGAACAGACACCTTACAGGACAGGACCAGTGCCTTTGTAGAGGGTTTCAGCAGAGAGATCTTGTATCTGGAGGAGAGCAAATAAAAGCTGTTATTTGGACACTTCAAGCAGTGCTCGTGGCTCCAAGGAAAGAACTACCAGGTAGCGAATGTAAGGATAAAATCTCATACTTGTCCAATTTGCTAATATTTTTTCTTCGGTAAAAAAAATTTATCCACCATAACCCCAAATCCTCAAGTAAACCCAGCATCCCACTATTCATTTTTAAAAAATGCTACACTTTATGAAAAATCTGGTATTGACCTCATCACCAATGGTAAGCTCTGTGTTAAGAACTGACCTGTTGACCTGGGTCTGATTACAATGAAATGATTCCATCAAATCCGAATCTTTGGGGTAGTCGAGGTGGGAGCTTCCGGCGTTCCCGAAAGTAGACAACCTACAGAAGAAAGCGGGGAAGCCGTTTACCCACCGGTCCGGCGGTAACAAGCCACGTTACAGCCGAATAGAGAGAACACCTCTGCAGGGACTGACGCAGACATGGGAACGAATGGTGACAATACGCTGTGACAGTCACCCTGACACAGGCCGCACGGGATGCCGCGGGGTGCAGGGGAGCTGGCAACCAGCGAACGGTGCTGAGAAATCCCGGGCTCGAAGCATCCAGGTGTGCGCCTCCGTTTCATTCCCTCAACCCTCCACTGACACGACCTCCCCTCACCCTCCAATCGGAGCCACGTGACAGGGAGAGCGACTTGAGGAGTGACAGATGACCCTGACCAGGGGACCTGCTCCCCACCCTTGCTGCCACGCCAGGCAACAACGGCTTTTCTGTGTCCCAGGCCGCCCTCAGGCTGTTTTAGGGTTTCCCACAGGGCGAGCGCACCGACGAGTGCCGAGTGCCGCCCGAGCCTGCCCGAAGGCCGCAGCGCCGGTTTCCGCCGGACCCAGCTTCTCTCTCCTCTAGGGGAACCTTTTCTCTGGGCCATCTCGCCCCCGCCCAGCCACGATGATGGTCCCCAAATTTAAACTTCCGGTCTAGACCAATCTCCTGAGCTCTGTATCTATATATCCAACCGCTTTCTGGTGTCACAGGCACCTCGAATTTAACATATCCAGAAAAACCTTTCAACTCTCCATTCCCCGCTGCCAGATTGTTCCCACAGTGGAGACGAAAGGTACCCACGAACCATCCAGTCAGCCATGCTGCGAGAGACCCCTTAGGAGGGGGTCCTCTAAAATACTGCGTAAGTGCCTGGAATTTTCATTACTACCACTGTTTAAGAAGGGTTCCACTAATTTCCACTTTGGTTAACATTTTAACAGACATCGAACCAAATTTTTAACTGCCTAATGCCATGGGAAGGGCCTTCAGTTCTTCTAAAGTAGATATTAAAGAACACTTTACTCGTTAATACTCTGAAACATTTCAGAAGAGAAGCAATATTTAAATTCTCTCTCTGAATTAACTCTAACCCCAAGAATCTTGCCATTTCGTAATCTGTTGGGTCAAAATACCAGGCACAGCTTGCGAGCTGCTGATACTGTACTCCTGCCAAACCCTGTCCCTGCCTCGGGAAGCTTGCCTCCACCAGCCCTTGCTAAGTATTTGTATGCTGCTTCCCTAAGTATCTATGTGTATTATTTCGGTGCTTCATGCCATGCAATTCTGTTTCTCTATGCTGTTTCACATACTTCCTCTTCACCTTGATTTTAAGCTGCTCTTTCTCATAGTGCTAAATAAAGTAGATACACACAGAGAAGACAATCAGTAGACATTCGGTGAATGAACTGTGGGTGGAAAACATCTGCTTCCTTCTGCATCCTGTACTGAAAGTAAAGAGGTACTATGCAACACAAACACCTTTTCTGAGAGTTCAAGCCCAGCTGCCCTCACGCTGTAACTGGCTCTGTAACAGTTGAAGTGGTAAAACAGTGAAAGACCATAGTTTATGAATTAGGAGACTGAGCTACTCATCTAGAAACCAACACTACCTATGAAGCTGTTAACTAGTGAATTAGTTTTCCTGGGTCTTAAGTGTCCTGACCAATAAAAGTGTGAGATGCAAGTAAAAACTCTCCAAAGTTCTGAAAACTCTAGGAATGCAGGCAATACGGAAAGCAGTGCATCCTCAGCAAATGTGTAAGTACGGAGATGGAGGAAACCGTGTCGGCTACAAGCGCACTGCCTTCAGGTACCTGAAATAAGGCTTTTCAGGAGACATGGTGATCTGCAGGATCTCACTGGTCATGTCCAATTCGGAAAATGCCTCGCGGAGCCCCTCTGACTGCAGGATAATTTTATTAACCACGTTGGTGCTGCAGAAATCGAAATCCAGAGTTTCCTCCGGCTCCTGAGTACTGATCTTACAGACTGTCACCACGCCGCCTTCCTCCAGAAAGAGCATCAGAGGGTAGCCGTAACCTTGGTAACACATGCGGAGTGCAGTTAGATTCCCTGCAATGGAAACACATCACACTTCGGACTTAGTTGTATAGCTCTGGGTTGGGCTTCTCCTCGATACCTAAAATTCCTCAGAAATACTTTATTCTGCCCAGTTTCTAGCACATATGTATCTCTCTCTATTAACAAAGGATCACATCTTCCCCGATGACAGCTGTATATAGACAATTCCAAAGCTAACTGCAAAAAAATTGCGAACAAAATGTAACGGAACCCTGAAATCATTTTTCGGCTTGCCAAAACACCTCAAGAAAAAACAACAAAAACCAAAACCCTTATTGATTACATGTACACGCAGCTTCAGGATGGAGAGGCCACTCGGTCCGACGCTGCAAATCACTGAGCGGCTGCAGAGCAGGCCGGGCTCTCCCGTGAAGGCCCCGCCTGGGCGACCGTGGACTGCTCTGACGCTGCCCGCACTGTCCTGTCCGAGCACTCACTCTGACGGTCCTTCCCATTTTCTCTTTCGGGAGACAGTCCTCACATTTCCCCAAATTTTAGGCCCAAGTTGGGAGATAAAGGGAGAATGGTCAGTGGTGGTCAGGGCTTTAACACTGCAAACCACCAGACAGAGAGGAATCGGACAGGAGACCCCCGCGCCTCCCTTTCCGAGGGATGGAGAGCCATGCGAGCAAGCGGGGGAGGCGGACAATACCAGGGAAAACTGGCTGCATTAAAAAATGTATGATTAGCCCTGGCTGGTGTAGCTCAGTGGATTGAGCGCGGGCTGGGAACCAAAGGGTTCCGGTTCGATTCCCAGTCAAGGCACATGCCTGGGTTGCAGGCCAAGTCCCCATGAGGGCCATGTGAGAGGCAACCACACATTGCTGTTTTCTCTCCCTCTCTGTCTCCCTTCCTTCCCCTCTCTCTAAAAATAAATAAAAAAATAAAATCTTTAAAAAATGTATGATTAGTAATAGTGGAATTGTCCATGTAAAATTAAAATGTATTTCCTAGAGAATCGTAACTGAAGTTCCCCTAGCTAATATTCTTTTCCTATGAAATAAAGTCATCATTCTGGAATTCCTTGTAGTTTTATATCCACAGCAACCAAATCCCCAATTTCTAAAACATCTTTAAAAAAATAAAATGAGTACATATTTTATAGGAAAGCATTTAGAAAAATAGACACAGGAAAAAATTTTTGAATGCAGTAAACTGGGAGTTAGGAGAACTGGTGTCCATTTTTCTCTACCACTACCTGTAATTCTGGACAAGTTAGGAAAAAGAAGCAACTCAAACATATTTCACAACATGGAAGATATTTAAGACACGTTCAAAGTCTTCTTTTGGTCAGGTCAAATTTAAAAGCTTTGTAAGTTGAAAAAAGATAAACGTAAATACTTTTGCAAAAATGAAAGGAACCACCATAAGCACCTTTCTATTAATACTGTAAAAAGTCAGAATCCATGACTGTGGAAAAATTAATTTGCAATTCATTTTCTAAAGAACTGTTTCTATTACTTATACTTTAATAACTTTTCTTGTCTTTTTCTGACCATTCTGGATAATGTTTTTGTATCATTATAATAATAAAATGGTTCACCTGGTACAGGATTTGATCCAAAAATAGATAAACAGTCTAAAAGGACAGTTAAATTAATTCGAAAAGTAACAGGCTCTTCCTGAACTTTAAACTCTTGAAATATTCCAGCCTGTAGAAAAAAAATAAACATGAAAAAAATAAGTATACTGAAGAGTGAGACTTAACAAAAAAGGTTCTAGATTTCACTTTGTATGTTAAAAAAAAATATATTACACTAACCCCATGAAAGTCATTTCTGATGATCAATCAACACATCTTAAGCTTTTTCAACTCTCATCCATTAGAGTAACACTACTCAATAGTTAAGAGTGTGACAAGGATTTAGGTCCCGTGCAAAGACTTGCGAAGGGTCCTTCATCTAGTTTCTTGGATCTACTAACGCCCCCATGTGATTTTCCCATGTCATTTTGGGGCCATCAGTACAGCGCAGGTCATTTGGAAAACAGCCAAACAGTGTGGTAATGCATCAATGATAGTTTTCAATTTCTTTTGAGGACAGGAACCATGTCTTATTTATCCCCGAGGTCATATTGTGCACTTAGTTGTTAAAAAACATGCTGAATTATATCTGAAATTTGAACCATACAGGTATGACTTTGTAGGAACAAGGAGATTATATTATAACCAATACAAGGGAAAAAAGTGTTTTTTAGTAAGGGAAGTAGTGATAAAGAGTATATAGTCCGGAAACAAGTGTTCTGGGTTCTTGGTGACTGTTCGCCAATCCCTTAAACCGTGCCTCAGTTTCCACATCTGTAAAATGGGAGTAATAACAGAGCTTGCGTCCTAAGCACTACTGTGAGGGTTAAATGAGTTAAACATATAAAACACAAGAGTACCTCACTCTTGATAAATCTTAGACATTATTTTTCTTAACCATTATCTCTGTAAGACAATATGGGAAAAGAGTATCACCAGGGCAGAAAAAAAGACCTATTGTTCTCTAAGTCGAAGCCCTTCGGAACTCACCCTCCGTCCTTGGCTTACCGCCGTCCCTTACACACCTGGATAAAGGCGTTCGCTTGCACACACTTGGCGTTTTCCACTGTCACCTTGATTCCATTTTTGGTGGCGAAACAGGTGGCATGCTCCCGGAAATGAATGGCCTTCAGGACGGTGGAGAGGTTCCTGACGTTGTCGAGGCTGGCCACTAAGCTGCAGTCACTCTGCTCGGGGGCCCGCTGGGGCACGAGTGGCATGGTCCCCGCGCGGCCGGCCTGCTCCCGCGGGCCGGGGGCACCTAGGCGGATGCACAGTGAGACTCCCCGCCACCGCCGGCGGGGCCGCGCCGCGACCGCGTTGGGGCGACGTAGGGGCGGCTGGGCGTGGAACCTGGCCGACAGGGGACGGAGCCCCACCTCTACCCCACTAACTGCAACTTCGGGGAGATAACAAGTTTTCTCATCTTCAGTAAGACGTCAGTGATACAGGACAAGCGGTGAACCACGAACATAGGTAACCAATGAGGTCGCTTTCCTCCGGGCGGCCCCGCTCCGCCCCCGCCCACCGCACGTCCCCGCCTCTTAAAGATCAGGGGGCCGGCGCCGAGTCTTCCGAACAGCCACCTGGAGTCTCAGACCAGCCCGCTCACCAGCCCGCCCCGAGCGGCAACTGTTTACTGGCCCCAGGACCCCAGGGCGCGGAAACCCTACCTTTGCGGCGGGATCTGGACGCCTAGGAGGCCTTCCCGGTCAGGTCCCTAGGGAAGCGGGCGGCAGCTCCCGGGAAATGGGGAGGAAGTGGAACAGCTCCCGCCACTCTTTTCGGATCGGCGGCCCACCTCGGCCACCGTCACCACAGAGCTAGCCGAGGCCTAGAGAGGCAAGCATACCGCGCCACGGAGACCGGAAGAAGGCACCCAACAGCTGAAGGAGGACCACAGAGACCGGAAAGAGGAGCGAGCGGCAGCGCCGGAAGGAAGTTCCCTCGGTGAAGGCCGCCCGGCAAGATGGCAGCCACCAAGAGGAAACGGCGTGGAGATCTGGTGGTCCCAGCGAAGAGGCCTAAAAAGAACGAAAAAGGTGCTAGGCCGCCAGCTAAGGAGCGCGACAAGGCAGAGGACGCAGAGGAAGAAGATAGAAACTGCATCCCAGGCCCCGTTTGCAAGGTAGAGGGGGCTACTCCCGGGTTTCACCTTCGGCCGCTGCTTCGTGCGCCTCTCTTGGGATTACCTGTCTAAATACCGCTAGCTGACTGCCGAGTTGCTCCGGTGGTAGGGAGGCTACTTTTCAGCTCTCGGCCGGACTGGCCACCGCGTTTACGTCTCATTCTCGTGCACGTGGCTGTCCTCTAAGAGGCGGCCAGCCGAGCGACTGCGCGGCTTCAGAACTCTTACCTGGCTCAAGGGAAATCGCCTTGCGGAGTACTCAGTTCTAGTGTTTGGTTTTCCAGTTACCCCCACACCACCCCCTTAAAGTTATTTTTAGCTGTTGAATATACCCCTTAACAGTGGGTAGTATTCCTGTGTTCTGTCATAATCCACTAATGTCAATCAGGGATCCTGAAGCTTGTTCTGTGGTCCGTTAAAAAGGCACTGTCCTTAGAACTATGACTCTGAAGGGATAACGGAAGCTCAAGTTGATGGTATGAGTTTTACTTGTGTTCACCAAACTTTTACAATGACCGTTCTACGAAGTTAGGTTTCCCCTGCGTTGGGATTGCAAAACTAGAACGTGACCTCTTTCTTCTCCCTGAAATGTTGGAGTTTAGAAGGAAACGAAAAATTCATGTAAGTTGATGGTCTTTATTCAAAAAAAGGTAAACACGACTTCCTGGACCCAATTTTCATTCAACTGAGAGCTTCCTAAGCTAGATGGAATACTGTGGAGACAGGAGTGCGTTTGAGTTAGTAATTTCTGCGTCCCCCAGCTTAGCTTGATACTCTAGCACGCAGTCAGTGATCACTACATGACCCTGTGTGATGTGGTGGCAATCACGAGAAAGGGAGTAGTTCTGAGGAATGAAAGATGTGTGTAAATTCTAGTCTCGCTATTAACAGTAAGATTCTGAGCTCTTTTCTCATCTGCATAGTAAGAGGAAGAAAATATGATAAACTTTTGGTGAAGAATCTAGTAGATTTTCAGTAAATGTTAGTGCTCTCACTCTTGCCTTAAGGATCTAGAAAGAAATATCGTATCAATGATCTGACTCAGGATATGAAAACTTCCAATGAAGTGCAGAAGGTAGAGATTACTTTTACCCAAGCGAGGGATCATGAAGGAATTATTTAGCCTTTGACGGGATCTCAGAGGAAGGGCAGAATTTCAATACTCAAAAATGAGAGTGGTATTTGCAACTGCCCCCCATTCTCTAATAGAGCCTGTGCTGCCTCTAGCTTCTGCGCTCCAGCCAAAGGAGGAGGGGGTAAGTAAAGAGGTCTCTGTGCGGTGGTTCCCACAAAGCAGGCTGCCTGCCAATCAACCTGTGGAAGCATCTGGTTGCCACAGCTGTTTGCAAGAGCGCGCCCTCTACTGGGGGGGGGGTGAAGAAACCTCATCGTTACTGGACTGGCACCGGGGCGCTCTGGGAAATTAGACTTGATCAGAAGTCAACCAAACTTCTGATTCACAAACTTCCCTTCCAGCGTCTGGTGTGAGAAATTGCTCAGGACTTCAAAACAGATCTGTGCTTCCACAGTGCAGCTGATGGTGCTTTGCAGGAGGCAAGTGAGGCCTACCTGCTTGGCCTTTATGAAGGCACCAGCCTGTGTGCTGTCCATGCCAGAGGTGTGACAATCATGCCAAAAGACCGCCAGCTAGCATGTCACATACGTGGAGGAAGTGCTTAAGAATCCACCATGATGGGAAACATTCTTATAAAATTCATTTCTTCCTCTTATTGTTATTGGTAGTTCTGAACGTTATTCTTTTCCCACGGGGTCAAAAGGTACCTAAGTATATGATTGCATGTGGGAAATAGGGGACAGAAATCAGGTATTGGCTGTTTTTCCAGTTTCGTTTGTGAGTTTTTAAATATATACGCAGGGATATAAACCATTATGAACAAGTTCAGCAGTTTAACTTTCTAACAATATAAATACACCTGTTAAATTTTTCTGGGCAATGCCAGCGTTTTTTTTTTTAAACAAGTGAATTTCTTATTGATGTCACCTAAATGGTGTTTGTCACATTTTTATCATGCAGTACATTCCATGCACTCATTATGTTTTTCTGAGTTGTCCTTCATACAAGTACATTTTTCATGTTGTCTGCCTTCTGTGCTGTTTCTGTAAGTTTGCTGTTAAAATACATTAAACTATAAATAAAATGAGAGAGAACAGTACTAGGGAGAGGGGAGCAGTAATTAGAGGTGTGGGAAATTCTGAAAATTTAAAAAATAGAGCCAGATTGGCTAAAGTATACAGTTGATTTGGGACATTGTGAGGTGAAAATATAAATGTATTTTAGCATTCAGTGTTAAAGCTGCATCATTTTGGACTTTGTTTTTCTGTTTAGAAAAACCTGGGAGGTAGGATGTGGTTAGAGCTGCACTTTAAGGTTAAGCTGGTGCTACTCAGCCATGTCTCTCGGAGGAGCTCCTGGTTGAGGAGGAGATCTGCAGTTGCTGCAAGGTTATGAGGATCTGAAGGAGGGCAGTGGGAACAGGGAAGGGTAAAAGTTGTTGCAGAGAGAAGTTGACGGCATTTAGTAGTGCTTGTAGGAGAGAATAGGGCAAATGGAAGAGTCAAGGCCTGGGGGAAATGATGGTGATGTCATCATAAATGTAAATAACAAGGACATTCACCAGATTTAAGGTTTAGTATTCTGGAATTGAATTTGAGATTAGTAGGACTGGAGAGAGTTCTTTACCGTTTTGTAGAGCTGACAGTTGAAGCTACGGGGATGATTATGAGAACTCTCCTGGAGAGAACAGAACTAAAAGAAGCGAAGAAAGAACCTCAGAGTCAGGAGGGGGGTTGGAGAGATTGAAGGGAAAAAAACAAAGAGGGAAGACACCGAAGAGCATTTCTGGGAGGCAGTCGGGGTCAGTGAACGCGACTGAGGGACTGAATTAAAGGTTCAGGGCAGGAAGGTGTGGCTTGCTACTTGGAAGCTTTATCTTTAAACAAACAAACAAGGTAGGTTCCCTCTGCAATTTAAAATCTAATATTAACATTTTGTTTTTCTTCAGGGCAGGTGGAAAAATAAGGAACGGATTCTCATCTTTTCTTCCAGAGGAATAAATTTCCGAACAAGACATTTAATGCAAGACTTAAGAATGTTGATGCCTCATTCCAAAGCAGGTGCCTTTATATCATACTGTAAAATTTATGTGTATAAGCTTGCCTGTTTATATATTTCCACTTTAAGTCGTACTTCAGTTTTTCAGTCTTGTGAGGTAAAGAACCACTATTCTTCTTGGAAGTGTATTTTTTTTTCAGTGCTAAGATTTGTCCTGTTTACATTTTGTCAGAAGTGTTTTGCAAAATTTACTAAGCATTCTCTTAAACAGATGTCTTAATTGCTGAAACGTTCTTGAAGGTCCAGAAATGCGTTCACTGTATGCTCTCAGAAGTCATGGCTTGTCTTTTCAGTGATTCAGGACTGCCATGAATTGCTTTCTACATTAAAAACAGAAACAAAAACTGTTCTAATTTGGAAATTAGTGGCCCTGGAGTAGGATTTCAGGTGTCTAAGTTGGGGCTCAGGCTCCTAAACGCCAGGCTGATCTTAGTGGTGGGGCTCCTACCAGCGAAGCAAAGAACGGCTGGCACTAAGTTTGCAGCCGGTCGGTGCCCTGGCGGAGCTGTCTGTGCCTGTGGTTGGAGCCGCTTTTGGTTTTACCTCCAGGTGACAATGTCATTCTTTACAGATCGGTGCTCCTCAAACTGCGGCCTTCTGGCTGTCGCAGGTCTCTGAAACAAATAAGAGGACTTTTAACTTGTCAGTTTTGTTTTTTCCTGTGATAATTGAAAATTAATTTTTTGAGTTAGTTTCCTTTGGCCACTGTGACTCACAAGTAAATTTTCATCACTACAAAGTTTAGTTTAAATGAGTGTTTCTTAAACTGGAGTCCTAGAACATGGTATTCAGTTGTAAGAATTATTCCACTTTCGAAAGGGATGCACCGAATACATAAATTCTGAGGAAACACTGCTTAGATCACTATAATTCTTCAGGACTATTTCTAACTACTCATTTTTATATTAAAGAGAATCAAGATTTCTAAAGAGGTCATGTCTTTTCAGATCTAATCATTTCAAATATTCGTAAAATCATTTAAACTGAAGATTTTAAAAATTATTAGAAACCATGTGTGATTTGATTGAAGGTGCTTGGAAATCTTTTGTTTACTTGCTTTTTCTTTTTTTCTTTTTTATAGATACTAAAATGGATCGTAAAGATAAGTTATTTGTGATTAATGAGGTAATTTTAGAAAGTAAAGTAAAATATTCTGGGAACACTTTTTAGGAACAAAATATGGAACACTAAAGATACTTCTTTTAAAAAGTCAATTATCTAATGATGACTTTTTTTAATAAAAGATATTTTAAAGTCTTCAATAATCTACCTTCTAAATTTCAGTCATACTCACTGTCTGCATCTTGGTTGGTGCTTCAGTATATGTTGTTTCTGGATCATTCTTGTCGTTATCTTGTTTCAACAAGCATATTGGTATTTCCTGAGGACAAGAACTCTAGCTCAGTCTTTTTTCTTATTATGTGTAACACGAATGTATAGTGCTAAATGCAAACTTTGGTACATATAAAAAAAATTATCAGTCAATGGTATAAAATAAAAAACTCATTAAATATATATTTAATCTTCACCTGAGGACATGCTTCTTGATTTTAGAGAGGAGAAGGGACAGAAACATAAATTAGTTGCCCCTTGTATGTGCCCGGACCAGAGACCAAATCTGCAACCTAGGCATGTGGCCTGATGGGGAATCGAACTGGTGACATTTTGGTTTACAGTCATTAAATAATTTTAAAAACTGCATAGTAGAAAATATTTTGCCAGCATTAAGTGATACATGTGGTGCTTGCTTTTAAAGTATTACATACTAATAATGAGGTTAAATTTTCAAAGTGTTGAAGAGACTAACCTTACATTTTCAAGCAGATTTTTTAAAACTTGGAAGAATTTTTGAAAGATAATTTTTTTTAGCTGTTAGACTCTTACTCACTTAGCACAAATGTGAACCCCTGCTGTGTCACGGCCTCACTCTGCGCGCCGTGGAAACTGTTGTACAGGACAGCACCCGTCACTGTGGCGCTTACCTTCTGCGAGGGGAGGCGGGCCATTAGCAAGTATCAGCATTTCGAGGAAATGTAGGAGAAGTAAAGCAGGGCGTGGGTTTCCAGCGACTGAGCTTGGACTGGAAAACAACACAGTGTTGCTGTGTTATTCTAAGACCAGCAAGGAAAAAAAGCATTGGACCTACGAATTTTTTTAGTTGTTAGGTTTAGAGTTTGAGGGTTTCTGAATACTGTATCAGATAGTTATGAATACTACAATAGTACAGACTTTATTCCTGTATTGCTTTTGTATATTTCTCAAGTGTGACTTTGTAAACCTTCAAGGTGCTGAAGTTTAATTCAACTTAAAATAGGTTTTGTATACTTGGTTTTCACCAACCTCTTAATGATTTCACAGAACTAAGGCAGAGAAATGAGACTATAAAAGAGGGGGGGAAACTTACATTTCTCGATCTTAAAATTAAAAAAGCGAAATAGTTAAAAATGAGAATAACCATTATAAAGGATGTGTTTGGTTCTTTAAGGACTGTATTTTCTTAAGATGACAGAGGCCGTAGACAGTGTGCTTGATCCCTGGGCCATCTATCTTCAGTCTCTGTAGTTTGTGCAAAGGACTGGCCAGAAGGGGTTCCCAGCAGTCGGAGGTGATGCCAGGTGCTTAAAATGCTGGGCCCAGAGGAGCAGGCAGAGAATCCGGTCTGCCTTGGCAGACCACCTACAGGGACAGGAAAGGTTTCTTTCTGTGACCAAATACAGTTACCGAGATTGAGAGCTTTGTAGCTCATTAATCTGCTTAAATACTTTTTGGAAGAATATAGGTATTACTGTCATTGGGTTGCTTTAGATCTCATTTTATTACCTACTTCATTTTTCTATACTTTGCTCCATTTAGGTTTGTGAAATGAAAAACTGCAATAAATGTATCTATTTTGAAGCTAAGAAGAAACAAGATCTCTATATGTGGTAAGAGAATGTATTAAGTAAGATTTGGGTGGAACTACTTTTAGGTGGGTTTATTCTTTGTATCTCTTACAGATTCCTTTCAGCCTTTTTTTTGTAAAAAGACAGCAGGGGATGAAGTAAACTCACCAAAGTTGAAACCTTTAAAGGAAAATATATGAATATTATGAATATATTATAGTATGATTTAACTATAGAGAGGAAGTAAACATTCACTACATTCTAAATTCTAATTTACAGAAAAAGCTTCCTTTATGTTTTTCAGGCTTTCAAATTCACCTCATGGACCATCTGCTAAATTTCTAGTTCAAAACAGTAAGTTGACTCAATTTAAAATTTTATGAGAAAATTGAAAAATTTGGGGGATAATCGTGCCAAAATTATAACTTTTTTTTGTTGTTGTCTAATTTTTCTAGTTCATACCCTGGCTGAACTAAAGCTGACTGGAAACTGTTTGAAAGGGTCTCGGCCCCTTCTGTCTTTTGACCCTGTAAGTGTCTCCTTTAGAATACCAAATGTAGAAATGCAACTTTCTTACCGGGCATGGTTTTTTTGTTCCTGGATATAGTTGTATGATTGAGTTTAGCTAACATAAAAGCAGTTTTAAACAAAGCACTTTGCTGTTGTCAAATAATATGTTCACTTTATTTTTATAGGCTTTTGATGAATTACCACATTATGCTTTGTTAAAAGAACTCTTAATTCAGGTAAATATCTTAAAGTATTTCTGGTAACATAACTGGGTGTCTTCCTTTGGACTTTTTCTTAACTCAGTAATCTAAAATTAAAACATGCTGGATCGTAGAATAGGAACTAATGTATCTTTTTTTTTTCTTTTGCTAGATCTTCAGCACCCCACGGTATCATCCCAAAAGCCAACCATTTGTGGACCACGTATATACTTTCACTGTTTTGGATAACAGGATATGGTTTCGGAACTTTCAGGTTAGCTTTAATTAATTTTAGTTATACTTTGAAATAATATAGGACAAACACTGCCATTATATATTAGTTTTTTTTAAAAAAAAGAAATTATCTGAAGATCCATGAAGTAATTGACTTCCAAATGTGTGCTCGGTGCTGTAAAGTACATAGTAAAATGTACGTTTCTCTCATGAGGTTCCAGCCTGGGGCAGGGGTGGTGGTTAAGACTTAGAAAAACATAACCTCTGTAGAAGGCATTTAATGAGAACTCTTAGACGAGTCACACAGCGACTCAGTCGGAAGGGGAGGTGATTATGGAAATCTTGAAGAGTGAGTTTGGCAGGATGATAATACATCTGCAGAGGTGAGAGGTGGAGGAGAACATGGACAAAATTCAGACAGCATGTGATGCAGACTGGGCTCTTCGTGTGGTGTTACTTGGATACCTTGTAAAGTGGGTTAAACATACTCCCTTCTTCACCTCTGAGGGCAGACATCGGAATGAATATACAGTGTTAATGTCTGAAGTTCAGAAGCTGCCTCAGTGGGTACCCATTTAAAAGTAAATTTGACCATGTACTGTACTTTTATATTTTAATACCATTTGAATTAGGTTTATAAAAATGACTTATGGATTGATTTAAATTTTTAAAGGGTTCCCTATACTTGTGCTTCAATACATTTTGTTACAGTAGTTGCACTTTTAAAAATTTATTTTAACCACAGGTTTTCAAGAATCCATGCATTATGAGAAGTAAGTTATGAATTGTAACAAATTCAAGCTACTCAATTTTAAAAGGACACACTGAAAAACCTTGGTATTTCCCCTGATAGCTGCCCATAAACTAATCCATTTCAGGAAATACTGATGATTTGGTACTTTTCACGTCTACCTTAATTTTATTTTCAGTTTCTTTAGGCACATTTTAAATGAGGTTATAGCCATTATACCCTTTAGGTAGTATATCCAAGCCAAAATGAAATGTTTCTTTTTTATTAAAGATCATAGAAGAAGATGCTGCTCTTGTAGAAATAGGACCTCGTTTTGTCTTAAATCTCATCAAGATTTTCCAGGGAAGTTTTGGAGGACCAACTTTGTATGAAAATCCTCACTATCAGTCACCAAACATGGTAAGCTGTTTTTGTTGGTTAGTTGTGTACCATGTCCAAGAACTCGGGCGGAAATACTTATCAAGTAATTACTGCTTTTCTGTTAACTGTGAAACTGAATTTTGATTTTGCAGCATACAGTCTTGCAAATTACTTTTTTGTTCCTAATGGTTTGGGATTAAGAAAAATTGGGTTCATAAGTTAATGTACTTGCTGTATATTAAATGTCTATTTATACTCCAGAAGCATCTAGTTTTTCTGTTTTGTTTTGTTTCTAGCATCGGCGTATCATAAGATCCATGACAGCTGCAAAATACAAAGAGAAACAGCAAGTTAAAGAGGTGCAGAAGCTGAGAAAGAAAGAACCAAAGACGATTCTTCCACATGATCCTACTGCAGATGTTTTCTTTACACCTGCTGAGGAAAAGCCGATAGAAATACAGTGGGTAAAACCAGAGCCAAAAGTCGATCTGAACGCAAGAAAGAAAAGGGTTTATAAAAGGCAAAGAAAAATGAAACAGAAGATGAACAGTGGGAATGCAAAATGAATCACGGGATAACTAAATTTTTCAGTTATTTCATATTTATTTTGTATGCATTATGTAAATAGTTTTATTCAGGACACATCTAATTAATGTGGCATTTAAAAGAAAAAAAATGAAAATCTTGTGGCTGCAGTGCTATGTTTTTCTAAATAAACTTGCCAAAACTCAAAAATTTTTGTCTTTTTTATTTATTCTTAGAGAGAGGGGGAGGGAGGGAGAAAGGGGAAGAAAACATCAACATGTGGTTGTCTCTCATGTACCCCATACTGGGGACCTGGCCTGCAACCCAGCATGTGCCCTGGCTGGGAATTGAACCAGCGATGATTTGGTTCACAGGCCCGTGCTCAATCCACTGAGCTACACCAGCCAGGGCTTTGTCTTTTCAAAGTTTATTTGGTATTACTAAAAGTTTAGAACACTTAAGGTGTAGTCCTGCTCTCTCAGATGATAATTTTTGGTTTAGCAAAGTTGAAACTTAGACTTACTGGGTCATTATTTGTAAAACAAAGCATCAGGTGCTTTGGGAGCATAGATTTGGGGTGTAAAGTGGGGGTTGACTTGTAGGAAGGAAAGCATCTCACTGAAGTTTGAGTCCCTGAGTCATCAGTTAATGAGGCCTTGGGAACGTCAACCTCTGGTCTGGTTTTCTCACCTCCACAAAGTAGAATAAAAATTCTTAAGTTTTGAGAATCAAATGAGTTAATACATGTGTGAAAGCATTTTATTTTAGAAGCAATGGGTATAACATTAAATTGATAGTAAAACAAAAATGGGGTATTTGTTATAGGGTCCTAGAACATTTGAATTTCTCCCCTTATAAAAGTTACTTGAAGCAAAGAGAACACTGGGTTTACCATCTTGGAGGTTAGTAAGTGACAGGGAAGGAGATCCCGGGTGCCAGGGGTCATGAGCAGTTAAGTGGCTGCTGAGGATATGGACAGGCTATATGCATGTATGTATATAACTATACCTATATCTAAACTAGTAAATTGGGTCATGCATGTAGTGTTCTGTCATCCACTTATTTTTACACATTTCCCATGTATATGTTCTATAATATGGTTAGTAATTGCACAGAATTCTCCATACTGTCGCTACATAATCTGTTTTGTTGGATATTAAGCAGTTAAATCTTTTTTCTTCTATAAGTGCTTGCAACAAACATTTCTACTCATAAATTATTTTGTCCAACTCTTAGGATTTCCTCTTAGTGGAACTCAGGTCAGAGGTTGCGAATACTAAAATATTTTGGTTGCTCCCTTAAATATTGTACCTCACCAGGGGTTAGAGCCTTCATTTCCTTGTACTCGTGCCAATGATGAAATGTCAATTGGATAAGTAAAAAAATACATACACTATTTTTTTGTTGTTGTTAGGGATTGTTTTTCTTTTGTGACTAATCTTGTTTTGAGGTGGTGATTTTTTAGTAGTTCGTAAGAGCTCTTTTATATAGAAGGTTATTCTAGACATCTTTACTAGTTCACTTGCTTTTTAATTTTGCCTTTATTTTAAATGTAGGCAGGATGATCAGTTTTTCATTATATCTTATTTTCTCTTAGTTTTTTGCTAAGAAAGTACATAATGGGTCTACCTTGAAATAGTCTAAATGAGGCTGCTTGAAATCTAAATGATGCCGGTAATTCAGGTCAGGGTCCGATATACTTGTATGTAGCCAGTGAAGGCCACAGCTGTTCAGCGGGGGGAAAAGCCATTATTTTAGGCAATTAACCTGGCCTTGGATGAAAATAAGATAACTGCATTCAGGATGTTAAATACAGGTTATAGACATAATCTGGATCAACAAGTTGTGAGTTTGAAGACAGTATTTTTTTACTTAATCCCATTTTGAGGTGTGTGTTACAGAGTTTTCATGGAATTTCCAAGGTAACAACTTTATTAGTTCCCACATATATTTTCCTGTTACAAATTACTTCCCTTTTATTTATATGAATATCTCATTTAAATGAGAATTCCTTATCTCCTAAGTCCATTTTCATTTAGGAGCTAATGTGTTTAATAAAAAAGTCCTTTGTCACTTTTGCCCCCATCCCCGCCCCCATCCCCATCCCCACCCCCAATTCCATTCTCAGATGAGGGAATGTTTGCTTTTTTTTTTCCCTGCAGACTTCTCAGTTCCTGTGCGTTACCACTTTTCAAAACGAGGCTATATAGTATCGTCCTTTGGAAAGCAGGCAAATGTATGAATTCTGAGTATAGATTTGGGTGGACCATGGAGTGTGGAGAAACTGGAGGTTTAGAGTTGGTTTGCTTTGATTGTGCAGGGAGCAGGGTATTAGGGACAAAGGGACACTTCCTAAACTTCGGGTACCCCAACAGTGTACCACTGACGTTGCAGAGCGACCCTTTCTCTAACCATGCACCACTGACAAATAGAACCACCTGGCTGATGTATGTAAACATGACACATTACAGTGAAATACATTGGTGAGTTGGTGCATTTTAGTGTCAGTAAGGATGCTATTTAGACACCTTATCAAATTATTTGGAAGAGTTGTATAGATCCATCCTGTAACAGTGTATCTGTTGATCAAGGAGAATCTATAGTTAAATACTGTGCCTTAACGAAATTCTTAACCTAAGCAAACTTGGAAGTGTAGGATGAGAGGTCTTTCCCTTCCTCTTCCTCCTCCAGGTGTCTTACCTTTGCTTTGCCTTTTCTCCTAAGCTCCAAGGGCCCTTCTGCCTCGGTAACTTGTTTCCTGAACCTACACAGCCCAGCTGGCTCACTTCTCCTACCTCTGTAACTTTCTAAATAAGCATTCTCTTATCATTTGAAAAAAAAAAAAAGTGATGGATGGGTCAGCACAATTTCATCCATGTTGGTAAAACATTTAGTATGTTATATTAAAGTGTTGATATTTCCCTCTTAAATTATTTCAGTTTAAGTCAACTTACTTGCTGTTACTTCTCATGCACATTGGTCAGAATGGAAAATATTAGAGATCTTCTAAAGCGGCAGCTGAAGAGAATTGGAGAGTTAAAAACCTGGTGTTTTTTAATTGTTCAGTCCAACCGAATCCTGCTGTTGATTAGTTGTGAAGGCTCCAGCAAACCACTGGCCTGCTTTGGGCATGAGCTGCCTCCTATGTAACAACGTGGCTCAGCTGAGAAATTACCAGAACCACAAGATGTTTTCCAATATTTTCTGCCACCTATCTCGGCCTTCAGGACGGCTGACCAGTTGACGCCGCTCACACTGACCGCCCTCTGTGCCCCTCATAATGACAGACACCGTGGCCCCGCCTCCCACCTGCAGCAGGCCCGCCCCTTCTGCAGCAGGCCCGCCCCTTCTGCAGCAGGCCCGCCCCTCCCGCCGCGGCCCCGCCTCCCGCTGGGCTTTTTCCGGCTCGGAGTCCTCCCTCCTCCCATGCGGAGTCGCGGCCGCCGGCGCCGCCCCCTCCGCGCGTCCGCGTGCCGCAGCCCGCGCCGCCAGCCTCCACCGCGCGCCTCCGCCACCCCGCGCCGCCGCCGCCGCCGCCGCCGCGCTCGCTGGCTGGCCCAGTGCGGGCGCCCGGCTCCCGCCGCAGCAGAGGACCATCAGCGCCACCAGCACTTTGACCCGGGCCCGGGTCCCAGCCCCGCCCCGGGCCCCGGCCCACGGCCCGGCCGGGCGATGAAGTGTCACTACGAGGTGCTGGGGGTGCGGCGCGACGCCAGCGAGGAGGAGCTCAGGAAGGCCTATCGGAAGCTGGCCCTGAAATGGCACCCGGGTAACTACTCTGCAACCGCTGTGGTCCCACGCAGTCCCCGGCCTCGCGACCTTTTTCACCCCCCTTACGGGAGTAACTCCGGGAACCGGGCTGTGCCTCGACTTACCCGCCCTGGAGCTTCCCTTGCCCAGGAAACTGTGCCCAAGACCCCATCCGACCCCGGTCCCCGGCCAGGTGGTCCCTGTGCGTTCCTCCCAAAGCGCGTCCTGTCCTCCCCGCCCCTCGGTGGGCGCAGCCCTTCACCCCCAAGCTTCGCTCGAGCTCCGCGCACTCTTTTCCTTCCCAGACGCCAGCCCGCCTCTCTCTAAATCCACGATTCCCGCACTGCCGCTCGATTGGGAAAGACAATATTCTCGAAACTTCGCTTGCTCCTTCTACCCCATTCACGGACCCCCAGGAGGCAGGAGGAGTCCAGAGTTCTAAACCCAGTCCTGCCTCTGGCTTGTGCCGGACTTGGGTCCCCTGCCGCTCCAGCTCCCCAGGCTTTCCCTCGGCTTCCGTTACTGATCGCGGCATCCCTGCTACTTAAGTGTAATTTACGGCCCCTCTCTCAATGAAATTAAGGCAGTTACGGGGATCGCTCTGCCTAGTGAAGTTTGTATGCTTTCTTATAAGTATTCCTCCTTTGAATGTTTCATTTGGTTGTAGTCCAGGCCCGTGTGACTTTTGTGTAATAGTATGCTCTTCCAGACTGGGAAACTAAGGCAAGCGTCGAATCTCAGCTTTTTAAGGTTTATAAGAAGAGGCTTTCCTATTAGCACTGATGAATAAGCATGTTTCTGGTTTCTAGTATGTGCAAGTCACTACACTGTAGATTCTGAAGTGGTAAAGCAGACCTCAGTCTTGCTGGGAAAACATGCCTTACACACATGAAAAGTTAAACACAAGTGCCAACAAAGTAGCACAAAGGATGTGATTGGTGTTGGAGTAATAGAATAACTAATAATGCCCCAGGAATTCAGGAGAAGAGGGAGTTTTCACTGTGTGCTGAGAGGTAGTGAACCCTTCCCTTGGCAGAGGAGCCTGGGTTGTAGCTGGATCCTAGGGGAGTGGAATGGGGAAGGAAGAGTGAGCTTTGGGCGGTGTACAGGGCAGAGTGCGTGGTGGGCAGAAGGTGGTCCAGGGGACAGTTGGACTGGAGGCAGTGTTTGCTGAAGTCTGCAAACGTGGGTTGAGAGGAGAGCTGTTGGAAAGGCTGGGACCCAAAGTCAGAAGGTAATGTGTGTAGTCGATGGAATGAGAAGTACAGGTAGGGTTTGTTCCTTAAAGTTGCAATGCTGACCAACAGGAACTCAAAAGGTCCGACAGATATTGGAAGGGGAGGGGAAATTGAGTTAACTATTCATCACAGCAGGAAGTCAGTAGCTACATCCACAATTAATAGATCTGAACAGTGTGGAAGTGTTAGAAATTGAGTTAGGAATTAGAAAGAAGTTAGGAATTTGTGACTTTGAGGGTGGAAAGGTGAGAGGAAGAATGTTAATGCTTGTGACCCAAACGCACATACAATTTTGATGACAGCATTGAAACAGTCTCAAGTGGTAGTTCTGAGATTAACTTGTAAAGGGCTGTGAATGTTAGGCTAAGGACTGTGAAATTGGTGTTTCCAATAATGGAGAGTTGAGGCTGGTTTTATTCAGATGCCCTTGGAAGGAACTGTGAAGGCACCTGAGAGGACTGAGGAGGGATGGAGACAGAGTCCACCCTGGAAGGTAGGAGCCCAGGTCAGGCTTGGGGTCAGTGGGAGGAGTAAAGCTGGGTTGAAGAGATGTTATAAAGGGAAAATTACCACATTTGGTAATTTGGTGATTAATTGGAAATAGGTGCAAGGAAGAAATACACAAATATTACTAAAATATCAGTTAACTACTTTGAAACCAAACCCGTTAGTAATTAAATGTGAATATCTTCTCTGAATGCCATAATCCATAGCTTGCTAAATATTTTTTTGTTTGGAGATGCTTGTACATTTAAGGGGTAAATACTCTCTGAGGAGATGCATGATTTTGATATGCTTTGCTGGCTCATTAACTTGTTAGTCTGTCATTCAACAAATGTTTAATTTCATGTGCAAGGTGCTGTGTTAGATGTTTCTGAGGTTAACATATGGGCTTGGCTTCCAGGAATAATGTGTAGCTCAAATGGAAAGGCTGCCCATTTTTCGTTGTAGAAAATCAAAAGAAAATACCTTTATTTCTTTTTTTGAGGCTCTGAGACTGATTCCCAGAAGGGTCAACAGTACTGCCTGCGGGGAGCACACCTTGTGAAGGGCCAGCCTCAGTACCACATCTGACGACTGTTCCCCAGGCCCTTGACTCTGTGGACATGCCAGGCATGGTTCCTGCCCTATGGCACATGCAGCCTTTGGGGCAACACTGGGAGGGGACAGGCAATTTCAGGCTGGTGAAATAAGGGCAAACATAAGGTGCTTATGAGCACATACATCCGACCTAGACTGGGTTCATGTGTGAGTGGGTAGATGTGCATCCCTAGAAGTGACATCTAGGTCGAGACCTAAGCGGGATAAAGAACGTTTGGGTGGAAGGAGGCAAGAGAAAGCACGGCAGGGTCCAGGAAGGGGAAGGGGCGATCATGGCCAGGACAAGAGGAGCCAGGTCTTGGAGGTCGTGCTGAACTGGATTGAGTAGATTGGATTTAACCTGAGGGCATTGGGAAGCCAGTGAAGAGTTGGAAGCAGGGGAGATGGCTGTAGTGGGGAGAGTGGATTGGAGCAGGCAAGACTGGAGGTGGGGAGACCAGGAGGGCAAGTTCCACTGGAGTCACTCAGGACGACGAATAGGACCTGGGGATGACAACTCTGAGCCAAGTGCCAAAATTCTCAGTGAATGAGAGGCAGTGTTGAGCAGTGAGGAGACGTGAGGGGGGAGGAAGGTGGGATGGCCGAATGAACCTTGAAGGAATGCCAGGTTGTCGTCCGGGGCGAGCAGAGGGTCAGTGGCCTGGAGGAGAGGATGCAGCTCCGGCACCAGACCTGCCGAACGCAGCTGTGGCTGAAGGAGTCTCGCTTCAGTCAAGGCAGGGCTTCAAAGGCACCATCCATGGAATTTTCCAGAAGACCCTGTCGAAGAGTTTGGGAGGGAATGGAAGAGAGCACAGTGAGTGAAGAGAAAAGCACAAAGAAGGATGTGAGAACGCCTGTGGAACTTGGATGACTGGGTTTGCCATCCCTGTGGCTTTTGCATTTGGCGAAGAATAAATTATATGGGCTTTCCATTTTTAAAAAGTGCTTTTTAACTTCTTCCTCTCATGCTTTTGATCTCAGTCCAATTTTATAGTCAACCAAGTCAAGTATATTTAAGTGAAATAGAAAGCCATGTGACAGATTGAAAAAATTATCTAAGAAAGAAACTTCAGTAAGAGATTAGATTTTATTTTCAGGTGTGTGTGGGGGCTCTGCCTGCAGGGTGCCTCCCCCTTTCCCCTAACCCCGGGCCACCACAGATAAGAATAAGTCTATGAAGACATGATCTGCTTGGTGAGGAAAGGTGGCTGATCTCTCAGAGGAGAAGGGCCAGGAGCTTGTTCTTCATGGGCTTTTATTGTGTTCAACTTGCGTAGGAATACAGGTAAAGCTCATCGGTCATTGTCAGGCAGTAAGGATCAAACAGTAGATAACATACAAAGAACTATGAGGGCTTCTTCTGAGTCAAGATCAGTTAGCTAAAGGGCCGTAAAACTTTGGGAAACAAACTCATTTCAGGCTTGGACCTTCATCAGAAAACTGAGGACATTCTTAGCAAGGCAGGTTTCACAGGATTTTATGCATTCTTTCTTAGGCCTGATTGCCGGGGGAACCTTTCCAGCTCTTTCCAGCACAGGGCTGCACCCACCTCCAGCATTGTTTCAGGCTTAAGTCAGGCAGCCAAGAGATTAGGAGACTTCTTGCAGACAGAATGAGGACTCAGGCTATGTCAAAGCCAAGGGGCGAGGGTCTATCACCCCCTTTTTCTATAGCCCCCCAAGTCCTTCCTTGAGGGCCCCTTTGTGACCGTGCCTGTCTTAGGTTATCCCTCCTTTGAGGAATCTTACCCATCATTGGCTGACCAGTCATCCACCCGGGGCCAAGCAGAGTGAAGTAAAGGGGCAGAGGCAGCACCCCTGCCAGGGAGATAAGCTTTGTCTCCTTAGTGGCTTATGGTCCCCAAGGTCTCTTACTCAGCCTTAGCCATGGGGGGGTCACAGCTTCTGAAACCAGGCAGGGTGCTTCCCAACACATTTGGTACATTAATGGGTTTTAAGTGTTTAAAGCTTTAGCTTTCCTCCAACGTCTTCGAGTGGAAGGAAGGGAGTGGAAGACACCAGACAGCAAAGCGCTGCTGAGACGGTGAAGCGGCCCTACCCACCTGTACCCCAAACGGGCACCTGTTTCCTCTGCTGGCTTTTCTGCCATTCTGCTTTCATCTGAATGGTGCTTTTTTATTTGTCTGACAAAATTTTTATTGGAGTTGACGCAGACATAGAAATTACGACTTTTTAGCTGGACTCTCACCTTCAAGGCATGTGAGGATTGTGTTTATCTGCCTGTGACAGGGAGCTGGCCGTGCAGGGGTCCAGCCGCTGCAACTCTTAGGGTGTTTTTCCGAAGGAGGGAGACGGTAAGGCGGAATGAACGAGTCCGACACTCTTTTTCTTTGGTGTCTTAGGCCAGTTTATTGACTCTGAGAGACCAGCTTTCTTGCCAGTCTCTCGGCCTAAAACTGGCTGACTCCAGAAACAAAGGAACTATCTTTATTTTAAAGACAAGGCATCCTTCCACAACAGTAGTGACAAAAAGCAGACATACATCTTTCACAATTAGTAAAGAACAGCTGCAAGTCACAAATCACCAAGAAATAACACGTTGAGCAATTAAAAAGGCTACAGATTCTACTCATGTTAAACAAATGGGTATTCTGATAAGGAATTATCATCAAACAGCTAGAAGTAATATCAGTACTATTTTAAGTACTAATAATTGGCTAGACATATATATATATATGTATTTTCTTAGGTCCTAGATAACTCTAAATTAGTCATTAGAAATATATGTAGAGGTAAGTCTTTGTGCTTAGGAAATTTGAGAGAGAGATGTCATCTAATTCAAGGTACTTCTAACCCAATTAGCTGTTCTTTGAAGTATAAACATTTATCAGTGTCCTTAGAATCCTAAGCAACAGATGGTCCTTATCTACAACTTTCTGAAGTATAAATTCTAACTAACGTTTATGGCTACTCACTAAACTTCCTAGCTATTAAAATCTTTTCCTGTATCTCTGGTCTAAAGAAGAACGATAAGTTTTGAAATTTCAGGGAGAACGGTTTAAAATATTTTTAGTAATGACTTCTCTCAGGCCTCTCTCATCAATTAACAGTTGCTTTGCTTTTAGCATTGAGATGGTTTGGCTTGCTAAATGGCTTAATTCCTCTCCTTAACCCTTTCATGTGTGGGGAATAGGCTAGCAGTTAGGAGCCTTTGTTTTTAGAGGTCAATGAGCATTGCCACAGCTACATCATGCAAGCCATAAGCTAGACTTGAGAGAACTGCCCAAAAGTCGCCTTCCGCTGTGCAGAGGCGTCCTACCCATTCTGACTGTGCCAAGAAATGGGCGTGGGTTGGTTCTCTACAAATCAGCGTTCATGGATCAGACGTAGGGTGGCCCTCAACACGGCCGTAGTGGCCAAACCAGTCAGTTTCACTTACCTCGTGTAACGGTAGACATCCGAGGGGCCCATCCCGGCAGCTGCTTGATGGAAGCTTCAAAGAGCCACTCCATAGTCCTGGTCCTTGCACCCAGCGGAAGCACTTTAGCCTCAAAAATACGATGTTGTTATTTATTTTTTGTGTTTTATCTGTTATTTATCTATTTATTTAGAGAGACATTTACTGCTCTCTGGTGAGGTGCGGAGACAGGCAGGTGCGCCCCACTGCGGCGGGCCTCCTTCCGGAGAGCCATGCGCGCTCTGCTCTGCAGCTCTGTGCGGGCCCTCTCTCCAGCCCGGGCGGCAGCTGGGGGGCTGAGGCCGCAGAACAGAAGAGGAGAGGAGAGGATGAAGTGGGGACAGATTGTGTGCCACTTGCCTTTTAAGGAAGATTCTTAAAAAGCTGTCATGGAATAGTTTTATGGCTTAGTCACATAGTCACGCCTGAGCTTCACAGCAGACCTGGAAATGGAGTCTGTTCTGGTACCAGGTGCCTACCCTGGATTTGGGTTCAGTTATTACTGGAAAAGGGGGATGAACTGGCCGTCTGCCTCAAGCCCACAGTCCCCCTGCAGGCATTATAATGCCTTGGCTTTGGGGTGGACGCGGAGGGTGGGTTAAGTGCCACCAAAGCCTGTCCTTTCCTCTGGAAAACAAAGCCTTAATGGCGAGCTTCACTTAATGGGCACGTGTTTACATCCAATTGGCTGAGATGGGTCACCTGATAACCCAACTCTAAGAAGTCCTGGGAGGGGAATTTTCAACTGGGTGCACTGCCACTGTGAACGAAGTTGGGGTTCTGTGAGGAAGAGAGTAGCCACTGGGTGAGCAACTGGAAGTATTGGTAGTGTCTGTCACAGAGCGGTGATCGAAGTCTGAGATAATGACAGTGGGGCACTGAGTGTCCTCTCTTTCCTGGAAGGCAATTGCCACAGGACCGCAACAAGATGGCATTTGGTAACATCAGTTAGAAATAATGAAAAACCTAACCACAATGGCTTACATTAAGAGTTTGTTTTTGTTTTGTTTTCCCCCTCACCACAAGTGGGCCTGGAGGTAGGTGCCGCTGGCATTGTTTCAGTTACGTCACTGTGAATCCCTTGGCTTTTCCTTCACAGGCTCAAGATGGCTGCTGAAGCGCCAGCAGTTATGCCCACATACTAGGCAAGAAGAAATAAGCAAAGAAAATACACTACTAGACTTCATCTCATTGGTCGAAACTTGTCATGTGGCTATTCCTAGCAGCAAGGGAGGCTGGATAAAGTAAAGTACTTGCTTATCCAGCCTCCCTAGTAACGGCTGTAAGAGAAAAAGGGCTGTAAGAGAAAAAGGGCGAGGGTGTTGGGTGATCTAAACGTTAGTGTCTGCCACCAAATGGGATAACTCCATTGTATAGCCACTGATTGGCTTGTCAGTAATTTGGAAAACACCGAAAACTTTGTCAGCTATAATTTCAGAATGCCTTTATGTCATGTTGTTGCTCAAAACTAACGTAATTAGCTAGAGTGATTAAAACAGAGCGGTAAGAAAAGGAAGTAATGGATGTGCCTGTCTTTGACCGCGTTTGAAGTAGTGGTGTGTCGTAGAAGGTGGGTGTGTGGTCCAGAGAAGAGGTGGACCAGGAGGTGGCCCACTGGCTGGCTTCTTCCGATGGGCTGCGCTGCCGAAGTGGGTTTAGACTTGCATTCTAGTACTTCTCACAAACAACCAGGCTGCAGGGATGGAGATGATTGTCCTTCTCTCAGTTCTAAGGGACCATGATTCTGAAATAATGTGGAAGGTGTTCTGTGTTAAAGCATCTTAGCAAAAGGCACTAGGGCAAATTGCTGCGCTTGCGAAAGCACTGGCACTGCCAGCTGTTGCGCAGAAGACCACCCGAAGGCCTTGGGATCCGCTCATGGGACCCACGAGCGGGAGGCAGGATGCCCTCGAGGGCCTTGTTCTTAAGGCTGCTAAGGGGTTTCCATGTGGATGTCCTGCTTGGGTGCTGAGTGAGGCCCCCAGGCTCAGGGAAAAGCATGAGCTTCTACTCGACTAGATCCTTACGTCCTGATTCCCGACCGTCATCCAGTGCCTCTTTGCTCTTCTCTGGTCCTTTTTCTTGTTTTGCACACTCCTCATCTGTTTATGGCATTTGTGATGGGCAAGGTCCCTTTTAGATTTTGTCCTGCGCTTTTTTGATGACTGAATTTCTGTGACTTTATTTCAACAGATAAAAATCTGGATAATGCGGTGGAAGCAGCTGAACAATTTAAATTAATCCAAGCAGCATACGATGTGTTGAGTGACCCCCAGGAAAGAGCATGGTGAGTATCACGCTGCCCCCCGTCCCCGCGTATTTTGTTGGGAAGAATTGTCAGTAGAGGGTTTACAAAAATAATACATGAATGGTTTTTGGTGTGTTCTGAGGCTTCTGTCACCTACTCATGGCTTAGAATGCAGTATTTGGGTGGGAAGGAACCTGAGAGATGATGACCCCAGTGACCTGATTTTGTAGCTGATGAAACAGCTGGACAGTATTAGATCGTTCTCATTCCGATACTTACGAAGTGACTTCTCACTCAGAGGTCCTCTTTGGTGTGGGACAAATTTCCTGATGTCAGACAAGGAAGAATATTGACTTGTCCTTGAAAAACAGATACAGTGTTTTAATACAAGAATGGTAATATTTTCCCTGCAACTACTTTATATGAAGAAACGGAGTTAAGCTTCTACATCTGTGACAAGTACTTTTACTAATGATGAGCTGGTGATTAATATCATTTCAGAACAATTTCTGTGTTGGGAGTTGGGAGTTTTCAGAGTCTTGAACTTTTTGCTACGAAGAAATAGGTTTTAAGCCGTGAGGGAACCGCAGGGCCTTGCTGTTCCCGAGAGCAGGGGGCGCTGGTGCGACTCCCCGTCTCCTGTGCGACACCCCACCCCGTGCTGCTCTGCTGCCGGAGAGAGGAAGGCTGCAGAGAAAGTTCTTAGCAAGTTGTCTTTTGTATGGAAGTCAGAGAGAATCCTCAGTTTTTCTTCTCCCAAGGAACTGGGAGATCTGGCCTCAGAAATGCTTTTGTCTTCCTTCGGGAACTTTGAGATTCTTTACTGACTCCCTCTGCTCTAGCTTCTTCTCTAGATGGCAGGTCGTTTGCCGGTTCCCAGGGTTCTCTCGTCCCCCTGTAAAGCCCTGCCTGTGGGCTCTGCTGCTGTCTGGCGGGCGCAGAGCCCTGTCGGGCAGGGAGGCCTGGTTTGCCACTCCACCTTTGCAGCTCACTGGCTGTGGACAGCAAGTTACGTAATGTCACTGAGCTTCACCTTCCTGTTTTATGTCAACAGGGGTGACAACTAACTTCGCAGAGTTATTATGTGGGGTAATTAGGTGTGTATGAAGCTACATTGTTTATATAAACATAGCAAGAGTCTTACTTGGTACATGTTGGTAAATTCTTGTGTGATTAGTCTGTGACACAATTATGTCCACTGCTGTCCTATTCAGTAATGTTTCTTTCCTGTGAAAATGCCGCTACCTTTCTGGGACAGTCATGGGCATTCCCTGGCTAATTGAATGTCCTTGCTCACATGGGTTAGTGCTGTATAACGCCTGTAGTGTATGAGAAGTTTTTCATAGTTCTTTTTTTATAATTTTTAAAACTTATTTATTTATTTATTTTTAGAGAGAGGGGAAGGAGAAAGAGATGGAGAGATACACCAATGTGTGGTTACCTTTCACATGCCCCCCATTGGGGACCCGGCCTGCAACCCAGGCATGTGCCCCGACTGGGAATCGAACCGGTGACCCTTTGGTTCACAGGTCGGCGCTCAATTCACTGAGCCACACCAGCCAGGGCTGTAGTCATAGTTTTTTTTTTTTTTTTTAAGATTTTATTTATTTTCAGAGAGAGGAGAAGGGAGGGGAGAAAGAGCAATGTATGGTTGCCTCTCACATGGCCCTCAATGGGGACCTGGCCCGCAACCCAGGCTTGTGCCCCGACTGGGAATCGAACCGGGACCCTCTGGTTCCCAGCTCGCACTCAATCCACTGAGCTACACCAGCCGGGCTGTAGTCATAGTTTTAATCAGCAGTTCTGTGAGAGATTGTCTTTTCCTGGTGATTTATTTTGTTAAACTTTTCAGTTGTGGGTTGGACACATTAAGATGCACAGTAATAACACGGCGGCTGTTTCAGAGTAAGAAGGGCTTCTGCAGTCTTACGTATGGAGCCGCGCTGACGACGCGCGTCGTTTTGTCTCTTAGGTACGATAACCACAGGGAGGCTCTGCTCAAAGGCGGGCTGGACGGCGAATACCAAGACGACAGCGTGGATCTGCTTCACTACTTCACCGTTACCTGCTACTCTGGCTATGGAGATGATGAGAAGGTAAGGCATGGATTCTCTTATTGTTTCTTACCAGGCACGTAAATAAGACTCAGATATGCAGAGAATTCCATAATAGAAAGTGAAACTGTTCATTTGGGAAACTGAAAAAAAAATTGCCTTCATGCTGAAACTATGAACAAGTTTTTAAAAAAAACCTGTCATTGAAACCTAACTGTACTCACGGGGGCCGAGCTCGGGGCTGTCGCTCTTCACCAGTCACGGGTTTCGTGTTACAGTTAAAAAATCCGATTCCATGATTACACGATAAAGTGCTAAGAATTTGTGTGTCTCATACCTGTTTTTCAGGGATTTTATACGGTGTACCGTAACGTCTTTGCAACGATTGCGAAGGAAGAACTGGAGTCCGCGTTGGAAGAGGATGTGGAGGAGTTCCCCGCGTTCGGAGACTCCCAGAGCGACTACGACACGGTGAAGACGCGCGGCCGTGTGTACTTAGCGTGTCTTTCCCCCAGTGTTTTTTTAAAAAAAAGTGGTTTTTAGTTCTCAGACTTTCTTCCCCTCTCTCCCTTCATCTGTTACTTTTTCCTTCTTATTGCCAGTGGTCCCACCCCATTAATTGCCTCGTTAAATTCATACCAAAGAGTGATTTATTTTGTTAAAGCCTGTCTTCTCATTTGATTCAGAGTGATATTTTATATACAATGGATAAAACATGTTTTGCATCATGAATATTTGCTGCCTTACTAAAAAAAAAAAAAACAGCCTAAATAGAACACCAGCGTTTTACCTATTTTCTTTGTCACTAGGTGGTCCACCCTTTCTACGCATACTGGCAGAGTTTCTGCACGCAGAAGAACTTTGCTTGGAAGGAGGAATACGACACCCGGCAAGCTTCCAGCCGCTGGGAGAAGCGTGCCATGGAGAAGGAAAACAAAAAGACGCGAGACAAAGCCAGGAGGGAGCAGAACGAGCTTGTGCGACAGCTGGTGGCGTTTGTCCGTAAGAGAGATAAGAGAGTGCAGGCTCACCGGAAGCTGGTGGAGGAGCAGAACGCAGAGAAGGCGAGGAAGGCCGAGGAGATGAGGCGGCAGCAGAAGCTGAAGCAGGCCAAGTAGGTGGTGCGGGGCTGGGCACCCCCCTCCCCAGCCCGAGCCCGGGCGGGGCTCAGAGGAGGCACCATGGCTCCCTGAGGTGGTGCTGGTGTCGGGTTAAACCCTCATCCTGGCTTCATCTTTGTTTAAAAATCCGGGCATTGTACAGTGGGTTTTCATCTCCTGTGGGGGGAGAATTGTTTTTGAATTGGGTTTTTCCCCGAGGCCGTTTATACTGGAGATCCTTTACAGATTCTGTAAAGTGTAATAGTGACTCACGGTGACTGAGCTCTACTCTGGGCAGGGCTGCGCTCGGTGCCTTTCTCATGATGATTCTAGAAGTTCTGGTTTTTATCCTTGTTCTTTTCGAGGAAACGAGGCAGATCGTTTCCTTAGATCACATGGCTAGTAAATCGCAGGGGTGGGAGTTGGACCAGGAAGTCAGCCCAGCGCCCTTGCCCTTCACCACCACACAGCACTGCCTCTTTGTCAGGATGTGCTCCTAGTCATTCAGGTCATTGTGATGCCTCTGAACTTTTGTGGGTTGTTTTTTTTAATTACTGTAAAAGCATTGTGTGTAGAGCATTATAGGTAGCATTCTTTAAAAAACTGCTGCTTAAAAATTCTATCTGCCCCACCCTTCACCTTTTGAAAATTATCACTTTACTTGACACTTATGACTTAAAATTACTTGAAGACTTTTAATAAGTGGCTAAGAGTTTCATGTTTCAAAACCTGTTATCTAGTCAAGCAATTAAAGTCAACCACAGCAGTGAACAGATGTAAAGTGACGGCCCATTTTCACTGAGCCCTGGTTTTAAGGTTGTGAGCTTGGAGAGCCTGAGAGGAAGCGCTCTCGAGGGGACGGACCATAGGCCCGAAGAGTCAGTAGACCCAACGTGGAGACCGTTCTGTCTGTGTCTAGACTGGCCGAGCAGTACCAGGAGCAGAGCTGGATGACGGTGGCCGACCTGGAGAAGGAGCTGCGGGCGATGGAGGCGCAGTACGAGAAGGAGTTTGGAGACGGCTCCGATGAGGATGAAGTGGAGGAGTGTGAGCTCAAAGATGGACGGGATGGTAACTTCTTCCATTCATTAAGAAACTTGAGCCCTGGCTGGCGTAGCTCAGTGGATTGGGCACGGGATGTGAACCAAAGGGTCGCAGGTTTAATTCCCAGTCAGGGCATATGCCTGGGTTGCAGGCCAGGTCACCAGTGGAGGCCACACAAGAGGCAACCACACACTGATGTTTCTCTCCCTCTCTTTTTCCCTCCCTTCCCCTCTATAAAAATAAATAAAATCTTTAAATAAAAAATAAAAAACTTGAGAAAATGTTTTTGTGCACAGGGGTGCGCTGAAGTTGCTTGAAGATGCTCACAGATGACGGTGATGGGGCAGGGCAGTGGCACGGGAGGGTGGAGGAAAACCCAGAGAACACCCACGTTCTAGCCGGCGGTTGCCAGGACCAGTGTTGCCAGAGTTTACTGCTTGTTTGGTTTTTAAGTGAAGCTTCAAATCTGGATTTTTTTTTAAATCCTCACCTGAGGACATTTTTTCATTGCTTCGTAGAGAGAGAGATGGGGAGAGAGAGAAAGAGAAACTTCTGTGTGAGAGAGAAACATCAATTCATTTCCTTCTCGTACATGCCCTGACTGGGGATTGAACTTGCAGCCTGGGTATGTGCCCTGACCAGGAATCAAACCCACGACTTTTTGGTCCATAGAATGATGTTCTAACCAACCAAGCCACACCGGCCAGGGCTGGAAATCTGGATTTTTATGTGATATCTTCCAATTTTTTAATTTGTAGATAGTAAAAGTGAAAAACAATATTGTATGGGCCAAGGAAAGGTAAGTCTGTTGAGATGTAGTCTAATTTTGGTAACTTGATTAACACACTTTTTTCTGATCATGTTTTAAACAGTTTGCACTTCTGGCTATGTAAATATATTGACAGGTGGGCATATTGACAGGTGTGACCAACAGGTTATTTTTAAAAGTGCAGTTAAGTGCACTTTTAACTCAAGTTTTAATAGCTCTTCCCAGAAAACTGGTGTTGAGGAGGAGCCTGTGTGGTGTATATAAACTCTTCCTCTCGTTTTTGACTTTGAAGGGCTCTTGGTGTGCTGAAACATTTATAAATGTGCTTTTTCCGAATAATAGACCAAATGACAAAATGACAGACTTTTATTTATTCAAAATGACTAGCAAATGAAATTTTTTATTAATGAATAAGTAGTATGTGTGAAAGTGCTTTGAAAATTATAAAACACTCTAAATGTGAGCTGGTATAATTATGTAGAGTTTCACAATTTATTAAATGCTTTTACATACAAGATCTTGCTGGATATTTTGATAATCGCCCTTAAATGTAGATTTTGCTCATAGGATTCGTTACCTTTTACTGATGAAGAAACTAAGACTCTGGGAAGCCGTATCATGCCTGAGAGTGTGTGGCCATTTTGAGATTCAGATTTTGGCTTCAAATCCAGCATTCTTTATTAACAATTTGATTAATCAAAGTTTGTTTCATGTATATGATATATTAAAAGTATATACATAATTGGAAAATAATGCCATATACTAAGCATTGGATGTATTTTGATCATTTATAATTTTAATGCGAATGTCCTTCAGTGTCATATTAATATCACTTCTTACAAAGAAGCATTCTATAGAATAGAGAAGAAGCCCAGCTGGTGTGGCTCAGTGGATTGAGCGCGGACTGGGAACCGGGTGGTCCCGGTTCAATTCCTAGTTGGGGCACATGCCTGGGTTGCAGGCCAGGTCCCCAGTGAGGGCCGTGTGAGAGTCAACCATACATTGCTGTTTCTCCCTCTCTTTCTCCCTTCCTTCTCTTCTCTCTAAAAATAAATAAATAAAATCTTTAAAAAAAAAAAGAATACAGAAGAGACGCCGCGAGATGTTTACTGACCTTATAATAAATCCCAAACGGCAATTGGTATGCTTTTTTATTTCTTACAAGATGGGGATATGGTATTATACAAAGACTTTATTGCGCTTTTTAGGTGCTTAAATTTTTGGGCTATATTGATAGTAATTATTCCACTGTAATAAATCTTCATGCTTGTAAAAAAAGTCTATAAAGGCAGGGTTAAAATTTACTTGTAATGTGCTATTTTATGACCTAATAGTGATAGAATGTGGTAAGCTAGGTTTATTTAAGCATTTAAGAGCAGATTGAAGTTATAAATCTATTTGTACCAAATCTTGCTCTAGAGGCAAACTTAAAAAAAACTTCGTGGTAGAATTATGATCGTGACATTTGATTTTCTGAACCTTAGTTCACTCCCAGGGTTTTGAGAATTGTCTCCCAAGTAGATTTATGAAAAGAACTTGAAAGGGAAAGTGATTTATTTACCTTTTATAATTTAGTGCTGCTTTTAAAGGGTCAATTCAAATCCTGACAACTTTTTTTTGGTACGGAAATAAACGTTTTATTTCTAATTTGTGCGCAACTTTAGGTCCGTACTAAACAGACGCAGTTTGTCAGCATGCTTTAGGTCGGTGCTCTAACCAAGCAGGCTTCTGACTGTGGGCATCCTTCCTGTAGGCAGAGACAGCGACGAGGCCGAGGACCCAGAGCTGTACGAAGAGCTGTACTGTCCGGCCTGTGACAAGTCGTTCAAGACGGAAAAGGCGTAAGTTTAGTACCTTCAAACTCACTTGTTATTTTGATGCGAAGTGTAATGCTTTGAGAGTCCTAAAAAGAAAATGCTTTTAGTAGCTGCTCACTAGCTCTCATGTGTCATTTTGGGGGATTTCTGTCTAGCAGGGGACGGGGAATAGCTTGTACCAGCGATTAAGCCTGTCGAACGAATTCTCAGTCATGCCAGTATTCCCATGGAATAGTTGCTTTGTAAACATGCATGCGGTCTTCAGAGAGAAAGGTGGCTTGCTTATTTATTTATTTGTGGGACGGCAGGAAGGCATAGGCCCACAGGCAAAGAGGCCAGACCGACGCTCATGACCTCTCTCTGGTGCTGGTGGCGGCCTCACTTCCCACCATCACGCCCCATACAGGCCATCACTGCTGCCGGCCTAGGCACCTGAAATGTGCCCTGCTGTAGGGGACTTTATCTTATGGGAACTGTGGCGAAGAGCAGTGTTAAATGGATACTGTTACAAAGAGTGTAAAGCACAGGGAAAAATGTAGGATCAACAAGGGAAAAAGGAGACGAACACGTGCAGTAAAGAGAAAAGGAGACCAAAGGAGTCAATGAGGAGGCGGGGTCAGGAACGGTCTTCCTGAGTGACCCCCGGGAAGGCACAGAGTAGTGAGGGTGGGGGGGGAGGTGGAGGGGTTGGGAACAAGCAAGGAAACAAGCAACAGTGGAGATTTTTAAATTGCTTTGTTTGAAAATAACATCAAATTTACAGGCAGGTTGCAAGAATAGAACCGAGTACCCGATCCACCGCCGCTCACGCTTTCCCCGTTGGCGTGTTCTTGGTGTCTCTTGCCACACACACAGTTTTCCTGAATAATGTGAGGGTGACATATGTAACGCTCCGTTACCTGTGAATATAATTAAGATTAGGGCATTGCCTTAAAATCAGAGGACAGCTGTCACCTTGGGGGAAATTACGACCCGGACGTGGGGCTCTCATCCCTTCCTTGCCCGTTTTCCACTCCGTCAGGTGACTCTGAATTCACGTCCCGTGCGGCGTCTTCCTCACCGCGGTGCAGGGTCCAGTCTCGGGGCAGGTGCTGTTCATCTGGACCAGTTCTGTGTCTACGCCGTTGATGCTCCAGCGTACTGGCCCTTTAAAATACTTTTTCTAGTAGAGTTTTTCTCACTGTGGCTTTGTTGCTTCCTCATGATCAGGGTCAAGTTTGGCACGCCCAGCTGAGATGCTACATAAACATGTTGCTCTCTGGGTCTCACGTGTGTGTGCCCCTCACTGGTGGTGATCGCTTTGTTCGCCCAGTCTGGGTACTGTCCACTTTGCTCCTGTAAAGTTAGGATTTTTTTCTTGCAACAGTTTTTTCTTACAGTGTATCTCCCCTGTGGGGAGACACTCCGAAACTATGCAGACATCTAATCCTCATCAGAAGCTCCTTCCTAGGTTGAGCGCCCACTGAGGACGGCAGCTGGCACCGTCTGTGCTGTGACGGCTCGGTGCTCCCGTGGTGGCAGCCTCCACTCGGCTTCCTGCCGTGAGCAAGAGCCCGCTGCCCCCCTGCTTGCCCGTCTGTCGCCAGTCCGAATGTGTGCGTTTTCTTCAGTGTTTTATAATACATCGTTGCCCTTTTCAACCTCAGGTTTTCCCAGCAGTGGTCAGTGAGCGTTCCTTCAGCCTGTGGCCCGTGGAGCACAGGGCTTTACAGGGCAGGCCGGTGTCTGAGCCCACTCTCCGAGTGGTGGGAGGAAAAAGGGAGACCCCTCCTGAGAAGGTGAAAGACACCCGTTGAAAAAAGTAAAAAGAGATAAACTGCTCTTGTACAACACGTCAGGGCCTCACGTTGCCGCTGCTCAGACCCAGGGTGTCTTCCTTGGAAAGTTAGACGGCGGTTCTGTGACTCCCCAGGGACCCTGCAAGGCCTGTAGCAGGGCTGGGATGCATAAACACTTAGCAAGTGATTCGTGATTAAGAGGAAATGGTGAAGAAGTCTTGAATTTTAGGAACTGGAAAATAAAATCAGTGGAGAATTTGAGGGAAAAGAAGTGGGGAGAGCACATGCAGGCAAAAGGACGGAAGGAGGGGAGGTCGCGAGTACAGGAAACCGAACGGGGTGGTGGGTTCCGGGCACTTCAGGCCCAGAACGCCGGCCAGGTTCTGCTTCTCTCCGAGTCGCTAGCAGCGCGCTGAGTTCGCCAGAAGAGAGTCCTGAACTCGGTCGCACTTGTCCAGCAGCCCTATGGGCACGTTTGACATAATGCGGTCGCGGTTACTCACGTCAGGTTGTTCTTTCAGCATGAGGAATCACGAGAAGTCCAAGAAGCACCGGGAAATGGTCGCCTTGTTAAAACAGCAGTTGGAGAAGGAAGAAGAGAATTTTTCAGGACCTCAGACTGATGAAAATCTGTTGAGTGCCAATTCTGAGGAAGAGATGGAGGATGCACCGAAACAAAAGTATTTCTAAAAACGTCACAATGGGGAACCCAAAAAACCCTGGAATTTATTTATAGGAAATTGTGTGTTTATTCTTACATGTTTAAGCTCAGTCGCCTTCAGAGTACTCTGCATTCGCTGTAATAGACCCATTGAGATGTTTTTTTCCACTTCTCAAAAGAGGGTTTGAACTCATCGATTTTAGTGCCTTTTAGTGCTGCTGTTGTTTTTTGTTTCACCTCTTCCTCGGGTGAGACCAGATGACTAGGGAGCGTGGAGCACGGGGATCGTGCCATTTTTGGGTCAAAAACCGCTGAACACCCAGCACGGTGTGAGTAGGTGTTCTCATTCATTAACCATCATGAAACGGGCAGACCCTGTGGGGGAGTCTTCGGGAAAATTCACTGAAGCTGGACGCAGCCTCTCACAACAGTGCCAGCGGGTGCGCTGACGCACATGGGCCCCTGGGACACGCACCCCGTGGGGGACGCCTGGACTGCAAGGGGCCCGCCCTCCGGAAGATAATTCTGGGGTTTTTTGGGTCCCCCCTCATACTTACCACCACATTGAGAGATTACATTTAAATACTGTTTTATCTCAAAGAAATTACTGTGCTATGCTCATATTTTCTGCATTTCTTCTAGTTCTGAAATGGGTAAAGACATGTCAAATATGATTTTTACAGATTATATTATGACTATATTAATAGAGTTTTATACCTAGGTAATTGATATGCTAATTATGTCAGTTGAACCACTTAAAATTTTCTAAGGCGATAATGTCAACATTTTCTTTTCATTTTAATGCTTTATGATTTATGTAATTTTATTATTTTACTTCTCTCTGTATTACTAGTGTTTTAGTATTTTTCTTTTAACTGCATAAGTCTTCACAAAGTCAAGTAGTTGAGATTTTGATTTATGTTTGTTCATAGGCTTTCTAAAAAACAGAAGAAAAAGAAACAGAAACCAGCACAGGTATGTTAAAATGTTTTATTAACATTAACTATCAAGTATAGAGTTGTAGCGCCCATGTTCATTCAGTACTGTCTCCCTTAGAGGGGGAGGGACTTGTGCTCTGGTTTCATGATGATTGTGAAACGGTTAAAAGGAGTTGAGAATATTTTCTTTTTTTATCCCTCCTTATATGTGTGTAGCTAATTTATGTATTTATTTATTTTCAAAGATTTTATTTACTTATTTTTGGAGAGAGGGGAAGGAAGGGAGTAAGAGAGAGAGAGAAACAATGATATGCAAGAGAAACACCCATCAGTTGCCTCTTGCAGACCTGCAGCTGGGCGCCGGGTCTTCAACGCCGGCATGTGCCCTGACCAGGGATCGAACCACAGACCTTTCAGTTTGTGGAATGACACCCAGCCTACTGAGCCACACCTGTCAGGGCCGTAGCTAACTGATTTCATTACTGTTGCCGGTGTGTTTAAAACTTTGGCATGTGGAATTCCCCTAATACAAATTAGCTGACTGACCATACTAAACATCTGGACATATGGCATCAAGGGATTGATCATCAGGCTTGCTCTGCCATCAACAGAATTGAAATTTTACATAGGGAACATTCGGTTAGAAACTTGGGATGACTGTTCTCTTTACATAGAGAACATTTGGTTAGAATTGAAATTTTACATAGGGAACATTTGGTTAGAAACTTGATTATTGAAAGAATGCTTGTAGATATTACTCAGAAATTTAAGTAATTTAAATATTTCATACCTGGGATCCAAATTCAAGAATTACAGCCCTCCCTCAGTATCTGTGGGCAGTTGGTTCCAGGACTCCCCCACAGATTCCAAAACCCGTGGGTGCTCGAGCCCCTTAAACAGAGAGGCATAGAAGTGTGCACATGGTGCGCCCCCCACAGAGAGGCGCAGAAGTGTGCACACGGTGTGCTCCCCACAGAGAGACGTAGAAGGGAGCACCCGGTGTGCCCCCCACAGAGAGATGTAGAAGGGAGCACCCAGTGTGCCCCCCACAGAGAGGCGTAGAAGGGAGCACACAGTGTGCCCTCCACATCTCCAGGCTCCCATCCCGCTGATGAGTCCAAGGGCGCAAAACCCGAGGACTCAGAGGGACGGCTGTATTTTTAAATAAAAAGGTGTTACGTTGATATATGTGTGTGACAGAGCCTTGTGGATGTTTTAGAACCTATGAAAACAAAATGAACTCATCAATTTTATTAAGGGTATTTTGTGGATCTAAAGGGAATGAAATTGATACTGTTCTGTTTCCATATAATCTAATTATATTAGCTTATAGTATTAAATGTTACAGTTTTTTAGTAACTGAAAATGTCTTTAAGAAAACCTAGGTAATACACTAATAATTTTTTTTTTTAAGATTTTATTTATTTATTTTTAGAGAGGAGAAGGGAGGGAGAAAGAGCAATGTATGGTTGCCTCTCACATGGCCCTCACTGGGGACCCAGCCTGCAACCCAGGCATGTGCCCCGACTGGGAATCGAACCAGGACCCTCTGGTTCCCAGCCCGCACTCAGTCCACTGAGCTACACCAGCCGGGCACACTAATAATTTTTTCATAAAACTTTAGATTTGGTTTCTTTATCCAAATGGTTATAATACATTTGATAATTTTATCTGTTTTATATTCCAAAAATGATTTATAACTCGAGTTAATCACTGTTCAAATGGTGACTTGGAACTTTTTGCTTCAATTATAAAGCCACATGCTGCAACTGTGCATAAATAGCCAGTATTATTATAGAATTTTTTTAATGCATACATGTTTATTAACCTAGAATTACGATGTTAATTTCAATGAAAATGGAACTGGAGAAGGACTAAAAGTTGATCCAGAAGATACCAATTTAAATCAAGAAAGTGCCAAAGAATTAGAAGATAGTCCCGTAGAAAATGTCAGTGTCACCGAGACTGTTGAACTGTGTGATGACCCAAAAAATGAAGCAAAAAGGTAATTCAAAGGGGCATGTGGTTTTCTGTTTACTTAACATTGTAGAATGGGTATCTTTTCACATCTCAAATAGAATCTTCTTCGCCGTGGTGCGTGGCGTAAGTTAGACGTGTCTGTCGCTTACGCCTACATGCAGACCCGTGGGTGCAGGCGAGGCGTGTCGGACAGAGCACGCCGGGGTAGTGTCCTCAAAGACATGTCAGCAACGTGGCCACGTCAGAAAGAAGTCACTTCGATCCATTTTGTTTCCCTTGTCCTGCTGAGGTTCTGGTTCTGCCCTGGACCGGTAGTCCTTGGCACTCACAGGAGGCTGGGGCTGCGGGTGAGTCTGTGCCCCACTCACCTGAGGCATCGCTGACCGCATCTGCAGGCCTGTGCCAGTGGTTGCCGCCAGCGAGGTCACTGGGGATGTATACCCACAGCCTGGGGCTTTCCTGGCCGTGGCAGTGGGCAAGGGGACAGCCTCGCTGAGGGAGACAGTGTTCTTTCTCTGTTACATTTTGGTCCCCATCCTCCTCAGTCTCTCAGGAGCAGACTAATTTCTTACTCCTTGAGGAAAGGTCTGAAGCTTAAGGAGCCTCAGGGCACTGTCACAGGACCGGTTAAGAGTTCAAATGACTGAGGAAAGTGGGAACCTACCCGAAAATGCTCCTGTGCGGGGGCAGCGGAGTGTCTTCAGGGTCGAGGTGGTGGGAGGGAGGGAGCCTCGGGCGAGGCCAAGAGTAGGGCTGCAGCTGCGAGAAAGACGACGAGGAACACCACAGACTGGGCATGCAGCAGCGCAGGGGAGTTGGCCACCACTCTGGTGCTAGGTGCTTGTTCCCATTTTACAGATGAGGAAACTGAGTCTCAGGTAAGTGACTTGCCTGGGAACAGAAGCTGGTAATTGGAAAAGCTGGCGTTAAATCCCTGTCTGCCTGACTCCTTGAAGGCACCAGATAGCTGACTCCATGGGGCCTCTGACTTGGGAAGGTCCCTTGGGGGCTGCTTGGTAGGTAGGCTGGGGGGTGGGCCAGTGGGCGGGGCTCCAGCCCCTGCCCATCTCCTTCATCTAGAGCTGGAGTCTTCTCATTTGTTTTCCATGTTACCGCTATGCGGGAGTTTATTGGAGGAGAAAAAAGGGTTCTCATTGCTAAAAGTAAGACTGATTGAAGTGACTTCTTCACTGCCGAGGCATGTCAGGGCTGGGGTACACACACACACTCACTAACATATGCTCATACACACAGTACTGACATACTCTTGCACCCACAGACTCACACTCACAGACACGGGTGTCCAGTGCCTTCCTGTGGGGCCCCTTGGGTGCTCCTCTGCAGTGCACTGACCCCGGCCACCCAGTGGGAAGGTTCTTCGTTGAGAGCTGTGTGTGTGTCTAGAAGTACCTTTGTGTAAATAAGCTCTTAGATACGAGCTTCAGGGATGAGCTGCAGCCTTTCATTATATGATAGATGGTCTCCAGGAACGTTATCCTAAGTTTCCTTGGATGTGTTTGCGGCATGTCTGATGATATTTTGTAAATTAGTAACTGTTCATCTGTAGCCTTTTATGCCATTGTCTCCTTTTCTTGATGCTTTCCCAGCTGCCTGAAAACCACGTGCTCTTGTGTTGCCCCCCGATCGGCATCTTCCGCACGGGCAGGCAGGCCCCCGAGACACGTGGTGCGGCTGCAGGCCGCCATGGTACAGTGGGCCGCCGTCTTTCTGCCCGTGGGGGTCTTGCCTCCCGTGTGTGAGAAACACAGTGTCTGCGGAGTGCAGTAAAACTTGTACGAGGCGTTTAACTTAATGCTCAGGGCATCTGCTTGAAAAGTGTTACGGCAGCATTATCACAACGTGTTCCTTGTACGTAACCCATCCTGTCTGTCCTGTAAGTACAGTCGCACTCAGATTTTCCCTCAGTCTGGTTGGCACAGCGAGGGGAAGTACGGGACGACTGAGGAGAGTTAGGATGCACGTACGAGACTGAGAAGAAGCAGCCTGAGGCGTTAAAGCCGACGGGGAGGAAACTTTCGGCGCTGGCTGGCAGTTCCTGGGTCAGCGGGCAGAAAGGACATGGTCTTTTAGTGAAAGAAAATTCTGTACGTTGGACAAATTTAATTTCATGGAAAACGTCTTTATTTTTCTCATTGCACTTCATTGTGAAACTTTTGGGGTGTTTGTCAGACCACATCAGATTCAAGGAGTTGTGTTGGGGGGTCGCACTCAATGTCAAGGCCCTTCGTGAGTGGGGCTGGCTGTGCAGATGGTGAGCTTCAGTCAGCGCAGTGTCGAGGGCCCTGCTCTCTACCAGAAGCGCACAGTAGGGAGGTTCAGAGGGGTCTCGTGTTAGCTTACGTTGCAACTCTTAGGTGAATTTCTCAATTTTTGTGTCAAATTTGATATATAATGTGATCTCTAAAGTTACTCTTTAAAGCTGTTCATTTGAGATGTGAAAAGTGATGTGGCCGTTAACGTTAATGAGTTGGCCTTTAAAGTCCATGTTGTTCTTTTGAATCTTCTTAGGAGTCACATGACAATTAGAAGGGGTGCGTTATTATTGGATTATGCGGAATTCTTTCCTTTATTTTCCAGTCTTCCTAAACCCAGAGGAAAGAAAGCCAAAGACACGAAAAAAGCTGTCAAAGCACCTGCTGAACCACAGACAACGGTAGGTCAAAGTCATGGGGACATCTTTTCAGTGGGCCTTGTTGCTTCCGCAGCGTAAGCTAAAGTCTTCATTCCACGTCTAAGAAGTCAGCGTGTTGGTGAGCCCTTCTGCACCTGCAGATCTGCCAACACTTTTCCTTGACAGATGTAGAATTTACACATGTGCCACTGTCATTTTTTTCCCTTAAAAAGAAGCACATCAGAAGTATCACTTTGTATGAACAGTTACTATTCTGCTCTCCATCACTTTGAAATCTAAAGCTGTGGTCTGGGCCACGTGGGGCGCGCTGTGACTGTCTCAGAACTCTGCGGGTCGACGGTGTTGGTTAGCAGGGCTGCCTCTGTGCAGCCCGTCTGCTGGCTGTCC
>PVJI01011712.1:0-54866 GCA_004026765.1 Micronycteris hirsuta
AGGACTCAATCAGGCCCCCAAGAGCCACCCCCACCCCACTGAGACTGATTGGGAAAGTAAAGAAATCATTGTCTTATCAAGTTAGAACAAGTCTCTCCTGACAAAGTGAAATTTATGGCTACTAAAATTAAAGTTTTTCACTGTTGGTCAAGATGGCAGTGTAGGCAGACATGGCTCATATCTTCGCACAACCTCATCAAAATTATGACAAAAATATAGAACAACCATCACTCAGAACCATCATAAATTGAGCTGAATGAAGTCTAACAATTATGGAATTAAAGAAACCACATCTATCCAGACTGAGCTGGCAAGCTGGTGCCATATCTGAGACTCCATCAAACTGGCTAACACTGTTTGACCTACCTTGGCGATCCCCAGAGACTGCCCTACCTAAATTATAGGCCCATTCAAGTTGCTTTTCTATATGAATGGCTGGGCTTGGCTCATGCTTCACAACTTCCTAAATCCTATCAGACAAGGAACAGTGGGCCTCAGTGAGCCCCAGGCCCAGCACTAGCAGTAGCCAACCTAGATTCACAGCTTTGGCTTCACCTAGGAATCTCCAAGCCCAGCACGAGTAGCAGCCATCTTAGATTGCTTTACAGCTCAGGCAGGGTGGCTCTGGGCAAAACATAGGTGGGGGCTGAACTTGGCCTGCACCACCTGGGAAACCACAGGGCCAGCACACCCAGTGGGCAGCTACAGACCAAGTCAGGGTGCCACCACCCTGCTCCTACACAGCTGAACCTCCACAGAGGGTAGAGGTTGGTGGTAAGTTGTCAAGCCAATCCTTACAGCTAACTGGCCTTGGTAAATCTTTCCCATTTATCTGCCAACAGCCACCAAGGCTCTACTACAAGAGGAGGATGTACTCAGACCACATGAAGGGTGCACCTTGTATCCAGCTTGGGTGATAGGGGAGGCTGTGCCACTGGACCCTATAGGACACCTACTACATTAGGTCACACTCAGGAGGCAACTCTACCTAATACGTAGAAACAAACACAGGGAGGTTGCCAAAATGAGGAGACAAGCAGTGAAAGCACAGATCCAAACTCCAGAAAAAGAACTAAACAAAATGGAGATAAGCAATCTATCAGATGCAGAGTTCAAAACACTGTTTATAAGGATGCTCAAGGAACTTCATGAGGACCTCAATAGCATAAAAAAGATCCAGTCAGAAATGAAGAATACACTAATTGAAATAAAGAACAATTTATAGGGAATCAACAGTAGAGTGAATGAAGCTGAGAATCAAATCAATGATGTGGAACATAAGGAAGCAAAAGACAACTAATCATAACAAGAAGGAAAAGGAATCTGAATAAATGAAGTTAGTATAAACAGCCTCTGGGACAACTTCCAGAGGTCCAACATTTACATCATAGGGGTGCCAGAAGGAGAAGAGAAAGAGCAAGAAATTGGAAATCTATTTGAAAAAATAATGAAAAAAACTTCCCTAATTTGGTGAAAGAAATAGATACGCAAGTCCAGGAAGCACAGAGTCCCAAACAAGATGGATGCAAAGAGGCCCACTCCAACACACATCATAATTAAAATACTGAAGATTAAAGATACAGAGAGAATCTTAAAAGCCGCAAGAGAAAAGAAGTTAGTTACCTACAGGGGAGTTCCCATAAGACAGTCAGCTGATTTCTCAAAAGAGACCTTGCAGGCTAGAAGGAACTGGGAATATTCAAAGTCATGAAAAGCAGGGACCTACAGCCAAGATTGCTCTACCCAGAGAAGCTATCATTTAGAATCAAAGGGAGATAATGAGCTTTCCAGACAGGAAAAAAATGAAGGAGTTCATCATTACCAAACAATTATTATATGAATGTTAAAGGGACTTATTTAAAAATAAGAAAAAGATCAAAATTTTGAACAGTAAAATGGCAAAAAATACAAATCTATCAACAAGTGTATCTAAAAAACAAACTAAGCAAACAAGAAGAACAGAGACAGAATCATGGATACCGAGAATGTTTTGATGGTTGCCAGATGGGAGGGGGTGTGGGAAAATGAGTGAAGAGCTGAGGGGATTAAGAAGTACAAATAGGTAGAAACCGAATAGCCATGGGGATGTAAAGTACAGTGTAGGAAATGGAGTAGCCAAAGAACTTATACGCATGACCCATGGGCATGAACAATGGTGGGGGCATTGCCTGAGAGAGTGCAGGTTGCTGGGTGGAGGCGGGGTAAAGGGGGAAAAATCAGGACAACGGTAATAGCATAATCAATAGAATATAATTTAAAAATATTAACGTTTTTCAGAAATAGAATAATAGCTAACCTTTAATGTGCATCAGACACTCATAAGCACATTACACGTGTTAACAACTCCTCTATGTCACAACCACCCCATGAGATAGGTATTTTTCGTATCCCCATTTTACAGATGATGAAAAAAATGCCAGAGAAGTTCACTAACTTATTCAAAGTCACACGGTTAGTAATCCCTAACTATACAGATTGTGGAGCAAAGATTTGAGCACAGGGACTCAGGCTTGATAATCAGTGCTCTTGCTCACTGCAATGCTGCCTAAACAGTGCCCTCCAATCTCCCACACCATTGTTTTCAAAAGATTTGAAAGCCTTTTTAAACATTAGCATTTATCATTCAAGACAGGCAAATGGCTTCTTTAATTTTCTGCAGTGATATTTCGCTGCATTGAAGACCGTGTGAATAACCGTTACGGAATGCAACCGCAGCCTGTCCTTCTGTCATGAGACAGGTAATCTGTTTTGACTGACTTGGTCATTGTATAGATTTGGCCATGTTCTGTGCTGCCTAAAACCCCTATTGCACTTGGCCAAGATCTTAGAGGCTTGTCAGTGTTCACGTTCTACACATTCATGATTTATGATATGAAAGATCTGAGGACCGGAGCATGCTTCCCTGGCTATTGTCACTCAGTTTTGAAAATGGAGATGTCAGAATACGTATGTCAGCAGGAACCTTGCTTAACAAACAGCTTGACCAAACCCAGGGATTACGCTACCATATTTTCTTGTCTGATGTCCGGAAGGACTGAAATCTTTTTAAATGAGTATAAAAATTATTTTTGTCTAGAATGTCAAGTGAAAGTAAATGTAAAAGATGTAAATAGAAAAATATCAAGTTTAGAGTGAAATTCCAAATCCATGACTTTGCACATTTATCTCCAATGAGCTCCTATGGTCTCTCTCCCTCAGGAGGGTCCAGATGCCATAGGAGAGTCATGGTATCATTTCAGATTGGTAATCGTTGTGATATCCAACTTGAGATATATTCATTAGAGGATTATTGCATATGAATTACTTCATTTATTCCTCAGGCAACCTCATGAGGGGGGTAATGTTTTTAGCCTCAATTGAGGGCACTGAGGCACAGAGAGGTTAAGGTGGAGGTAGTCCAACTCCAGAGCCCATGTTCTCCAGTCAGCTGCTCAGATCGCTGCTGCCAGCCTAAACAGAGCATTTTATGTGAATTAGAGAAGGTGCCTCAATAGGAGGGTCAGGTGGGAACAGGAGCGCCTTCTGGCATCCAGGGCTGGGAATAAGGCCTAGGGGCTGAGCAGGATTTCAGCCTGTATTTGCTCCCTCTGCTGGACGCCTTTGTACAGCAAGCTACAAGCACAATTCTGGCTGGCCTGCCCTGCATCCCCACCTTGAGAACTCAAGAGTTTCTCACACAGGTTTCCACTACTGCAAGAAGCAACGAGAATACAGAACAGCTCTGCTTTCTGGGCCCAGCCAGTTGTAGCATCACACAGCAGCACGCCCAGGCAGTCCCAGGAAAGAGCTTAGTGTCTGGCTCAGGGTCTGGGAATAAGAACTATGCCAGTTCTGGGCCCAGTAGTTCCTGGAATCATCATCATTATCAAATGGAGCATCATTTTTGGAGAAAGCCATTTTTGGAGAAAGCTGTTCCCCATCTGTTGGAATATTATCCCTCCAGGCAAGGGACCTCAGCTCTTTCATGTGCATATCTGAGGCCCCGTGAAAGCAGGAGAAACAGAAAGGTGGATGTGCTTGTGGGACCTTTTTGTAATGCCCCCAGAACTTCCACTCTCTTCCATCCATTTGCAGTCACTGAGAACACACCAGAGCCAGAACTCAGCACTTTGGTCTGTATTCTGACTTCCAACCCACAACCTGAGGGAAATGGAAGGGTCATTCCCCATTAACATCTATGAGAGGGGCAAACTTCATCCGACAATTATTATGATAAGATTATAAAACCCAACCCAGCTGTCTCTACCTTGGGTGTCTCGATGGTTTTCTCTGAGGGGTCCTCCTGGTTCTTCATAATAGTCCAGTTCATCTTTACTTTCCTATTTGGTTAACACACAACAAAAGTATATAAGACAAAATAAGTGCAAATACTCCTGTGGTCCATGCCTTTTGTGAAAAGGGAATACAACTTTCTTAGTTGTTTCTTCTCCTTTGTCAATTTAGTTTGACTTAAGTGACCAAGAAGTCTGTTATAGGTGTGACTAGCCCTAAAAAGCTAGGTGGCTAAGCCACAGTGTTGAGCATTGTCAACCTCTTGTGGGAGGCTTGTCCCATTCATCAGTGCTGGGCTCAATGCCTGGCATTCATAGGTGTTAACAGGGATGGAGTGAGGGCAGAGGGTTTGGGGTGTCAGGGAGAATGTCCCAGGCAAAGGCCAACTGGCAGAAGGAAGCGGGATACCTCCAAGGGCTTGAGGGAGGACCGGTGTGTAATGAGAGCAGAGACTGAGAAAAGTGGGAAGCGTGGGGAGGAGTCAGACCTCCTAGGCCTTGTAGGTAGGATAAGGGCTTTGGTCTTTATCTTGGGAACACACGGAGGGCACTGAGGGTTTTAAGCAGGAGAGCAAAAGAGTAAGACTGGCCTTTTGTGGAGTTTCCAGGATTATCACAGATTGGGTATCTTATCACATTTAATCCCCTCTTCCTTCTTTCTCTGAGTCACACAAGCTGCTTGCAATCCCACAGTCCCGAAGTCTCCATAACAGTGCTTCGAAATCCTGGCTGCATATTAAAATTATTCATGGAGCTTTAAAAATATGATTCCCAGGACCTAACCCTAAACATTAAAATCAGACTTTCTGAAGACCAGACATTTTTAAGTCTTCTTGAGTGATTCCAACACGCAGCCAGGATAGAAAATCACAAATCTTCTCAAACGTGTTGGAAGAGCATCTCTTAGTAACCAAAGAGATGTGGCAGATAGAGTCAGCGACCCAAGTAAAGCCCTGTGTGTCTGCGGAAGCCAGCTCTTGGCCTTTGTCACCTGGATCTCTCATTCATCCACAGCTTCCTTCCAGCTAGAGAGAAGGAATCTGATGCAGAGGACCCTGGAAGTCTCTCCTGGAAGTTCCTTTAGTGACACCAGTTTTTCACTTTATTATCAAATATCCAAGCTGCTTTGGGAAGAGACAATTAATTATCTGCTAATTTGTTTGACATTCTCTTCTCACTTAATGGCTTTTTACCTTGCATGTTTCTCACTTGTTAACTTCATGTTTGTAGCGGATGAGTTATTCTGACATAAAAAAGCTAGAGCAAGCAGTTAAGTAATTTTCTTGGTTTTGTACTTCTTATTTTGGAGACAAAGCAGATTTGGCCTAATGTAGTAAAAAATTCATCCCTGAATAAATGGAACGGTTTTTAAAAAGAATTATTGCAGGAAAAAACTGCAATAATTTCATAGTAAACTGCTCAGTTAGAAAACTAGAAAGAAGGTAAATTTTTTAAAAAGCTTGTTTATAAATCCTTTTAATCTAATAGGAAATTGGTTGAAAAGGGAGAAATGAGTTTCCTCCTTTGAAAGACCACTGACGCCAAAAGGATAAACCTTGAATCTTAAGAACATGCAGCCATGAGTCTTCAGGGGCAAGAAATATTCTCATTTCACAGACGGGAAGATGGAGGAAGAGAGAGTCAGGGATTTGGAAAGAATCTTTTGGTGAGTCCCTGTTAGAAAAAGAAATAGTCTTAATTTAAAATTTTGTCTGTTGATTAGAAAAATGTCAAAAAAACTATCATTTTTATATAGATGAACACACATGTGAAATGATTAAGGTCATTTGTTTCAACAGATGGGAAACGACCATGATATTTCAGTGACTGGGGACTTGTCAAAGCAATCACAGTAATTCATACGAGTAGAACGGGACACTGTGCAGCTGCTAAAAAGCATCTCCTTATGAATTAACACAGAAAGAACTCCAAGATACATTAAGTTAAAAAAGTAAGACTGAACAATGTGTGTGATGTGTTAAAATGTGTATAAAGCATCTATCTATCTGTGTATTTGTCTGTCTGCACTGGCTTATATATGCATATTACAACTCAGGAACTAGTATCAGTGGTGTCCCCGGGGAAGGGAACACAGCAGCTGGGAAACATACCCTTTTAAACTTAAAAAATTTTTTTTAAACTTCTAAGTATATTTTGGATTCAAAATTTGAATTAAAACTAAAACTAAGCAAACTGCTGTCACTGTTAATATTAGTTACAAATGCCATGGCTAAACTGAGTGAGTGAATATTTGGTGAGTGAGTGAAACAAACTAAAGGACTAAAACTTCAAACCCCCGCTCTCTTGTTCTGGCCAAGTCATGTGCTCTTCATCTGCTCATTCAGCTCAGGAACAAGCCAGTGTCTCTTGTGTGCCATGCACTGTACTAGGCATTGGGGGCACTAAGCAGAAAGAGCTATTTATAAGAAGCTCACTGACTTGAGGAAAAACAACAAGAAATCTCACTTGCTGCAATGCAGTGTGATAAATACTGTGACAGATTATGACAGGTTTCAACAGGACCTCACCAGAGGTGAAGCTAAATTAGGCCTGGGAAGGTTTGTTTACCAGTGGACCTGGTGCTAACTCTTGCGGAGAGGGGGAGGCAGGGCAGTTCCCGGCAGAGGGAGCAGCGTGTGCTGGTGAGGGGGTAGTTTGGTGTGTCTGCAGTGCATGGACAGTGTGAGTCAGACACGGGCCAGAGCTTACATGTTGCAGTTTGGAGTTTTAAAAAAATTGCACTTGTTATATTTTTCTATTTATAAATGAAATACATCTTTGATGCTGGGATTTAATTGGAAGGCTTGTGGGATTGTGGTAAGGAATTTCAGGCAAACCAGGGACCTGACGAAGCTGTATTTAGAAAGAGCACTGGCAGCAGTGTGGGGCTGGGGAGGGCTGAGGGGGGTGGCACTTTGTGAACACAAACTGCAGCACTAAAACCAGAGAGGCAGCTGGGGTGTGGGTCTGGGAGCCCGACTGCCCGCACTGAGGCCCTGATTCCTGCTCTTCTTGCCTTACAGATCATGCAAATTACTTAACCTCTGAGCCTTAGTTTCTTCCACGGACAGGGGCTGAACCAGATGATGTTAAGTTCTCATCTGTCCTTGGAGAACCTTACACCTGCCCTCTACCCTCACACGCAGCACCCCAACTGAGCATGGTATTTCTTGGCCCCCTGCAGGCTTTCGTAAAGAACCGTGGGAAAGGAGGAACATAGGGTGCAGGAGTTGGACCCTATAGGGTCCTGTCAGCTGTGAGCCAGCTGCATGACCTATAGTTCAACAACAGGTTCTGAAGCCAGAACAAAGATGTACAATCAGTCTTCCCAGAACAGAATAGGTAGACCTCATCAATATCAGGTATTGCAGGTTTCGTGGATTTGAGTCCTAGCTCCCTCTGCAGTCAGCCTTGTCACCAGTCACTATCTTATCTCACCAATCCTCAGTTTTCTCATCTGCTCAGTGGCAATCTGCACACTTAGCCTGAGGGGGCTGGAAAAATTAAATAAGGTTCAGTGTGTGAGGGGCTTGGCTCTTACCAGGATCAATCATTGTTACTGTCTCCTTTATAAATAGAGTCCTTTATAGATGTTAACATTCTTTGAAAATTATTATTTCATATAACTCTTGCCTCACTGTTGAGGGGCAGGTATGGAGACCCCAGTATTATTATCTCTATTTTCCTAGAGAGGAAGTGGAGTCCCAGGCGCGATACAAGGCTACTCGGAGTCACTCCTGGTCGATACTTGAATATAGATAATAATCTACTTAATCCTGGGCCTCTTTCTTTTGGAAATATAATAGACCCAATACCCTGAATATTTTTCCTGGAAATATTATTATTCAAGTGTCCTGGAATCATTGCATCTCGAAACTAGCTTGTGATCCCCCTACAGCTGTCCTGCCACTGGCCAAGAGAGCAGGTTTAAAGGACTCTAGGCCCTGGAACTTCTTTTTTGTTCCATCTCTGGACAATGTCTGAAGCCAAACATTATTGTCCTCTTACTTCTACTCATTGAAATCCAAGCCATCCCTCCCCCACGTGACCATAGGACTCAGTGGTGGTGACAGTAATTCTCTGCCTGGTGGGATGTGCCCGCACCTGCCTGCATAAATAAAACCTGGGGCTGGCCCTAAACTTGGGGTGTGAGGGGTTTGGGGAGTGCTGCTTAAAGTCTTATAACTGATTTCAGGCAGGTTCCTCTACCTAGAGTGTGAGGGCACAGAGTGACAACTGTCTGTGTGATGACGGTAAGGTGGAGCCTTTCCCCATTCCTCACATCCTCTGGGCGCAACACACCTGCCCTTGATGTCAATGTTGAGTATAAGCATATTCAACTCTGTATCCAGCATTCATTTTTATTATTGCTATTTTATTCCCCACAACCTAACCCTGACAATTTATTAAAGTTCTTGGGGGAAAAATCCCTATCCTAATTTATTTATCAATTACTATTTCTTTTTCAAAAAATAGGTTTTTAAAAGACATGGTTCCATTTTTATGTGAACCCAGATGTACTCTGGATCAATTGTGTTTCCCCAAATCTAAGTCTGATTAGATTATCTTCCGACATGGGCTAATAGTGTTGTCTTCGGTGTTATAAGGAGGTTCTTAAATTTGAGGAGGATTCCACATGCAATGATTACGAAATGAATGAGTGTCTCCTATTGTAACTTGGGCCTGCCTCTGCTAACAGCATTGTACTGATAGCATTTGCTTCTCTGTTTCTCTCTCTCTTAGATTGTAGGCCCCTTGGGAGGCCAGGAATGGAGATGATTCATCTCTGCACCCTCAGTGCCTAGCACAGTGCCTGATATGCGAAGGATGTTCAATATATGTTATCTAACCAAATGATCACAGGGAGAGAAGCTTTACATTGGCCCAAGAATGCAGGTGGGAGTTGGGGGAAGGGCAGAGTCCTGTAGGGTCAGAAAATCTTCCTGCAGCAGACTGGTTGAGTACTCAGGGATGGAATTTTCTAGGAGTTGTGCTGGCTGTTTGGCTAACAAGGTAGGTGGTGCATTTGATTGTATAGGCCTCAGATGGGGTCTGCAGTGAAGCTTTGTAACAGATGGTTGAAAACATGGGCTTTGGAATTGTGCTGCCTGACTTTGAATCTTGTTTCTGTCATTTACCAACTATCTGATATTTGCAAAGTTACTTAACTTTGCAAGGCCTTCTGTTTTCTCACCTGTAAAATGAGGTGATGCTACTTACTTCTTAGATTGATTTTGTGAATTAAATGAGGTCTTACATGTAAAACTTACAACAGAATCTTGCACGGAATAAGTGTTCAGTGATATTGCAATTGTGATTATTACATCTCCTTCCAGCCCCCTTTTCTGTCTCAATATTTTTATCTTCTATCCTCATGTCTTGAAATGTGCGATACTTCTTACATGCACCAGGCAAAAATGAATGAAGTGCCCTGTGGATGGGCAGGAAATGCAGGAATGAAATGTGTGGAATGAGTTGGTTTCTCTACAGCTCCAGATGCTGAGGACAGCCTGTGTGTCTTCCTCTGCATGAACTCACTATCCTTTTCTACATAGTCTTGAGGTTTGTGTCTTTTTATAAGGCAGTCCCTAAGAATCCAGGAGCTACCATATGAACAAGAAGGTCTACCTATGGAGAGCTATGAACACTGAACATTCCCAAGAAAAGTTGTCTTTTGGGCAAGGACTGGTCTGGGAGTCAGAAAGCCTAGTGTGTGCTTCGTGAGCCGCCTGCAGAAGCAGGTTGCGTTACAATTTCTGTGAGTTTTGAAAAGGGTGGTCTGGAAAGTAGGCCTTAGGGATGACAATGCCTTTCCCTCTATAATATTTTGTATAATATGTGTGTAATGTGTATATGATACATGATATATGATGTAGTTTATGGTAATAATATGATGCCAAAATTGCAGGATAAAACATGCAACACAAAAGCCTTGTGGACATTAAATACACAAAAAATTATTATAAAATTCCCCACTCTGAATTTCGTGGTTTCTAGATGCTCCACAAATATATCCTTATCTCACTTCCATGACATTATCACCTTTTAACATACTATACACATTGCCCGGAGCAGGATAAGGAACCTCAGTCTGTTTTGTTTGCTGATGATGTATCCTGAAGGCCCAGGCACATAGTAGGGAGTTGATGCTCAGTATGGGTTGAATGAATGAACAGTCACAACGTTGATGAGACCTCATCCCAGAAAGTACCAACCACAATTCTTCAAGCCCTAAAGGAAGAACTAAACTGTTGCAAAGAAAAAAAAAAAGGGCTAGTTTCATTAATATAAGTGTTTTGGGCTAAACTGTGTTCCTCCAAAATTCATATGTTGAAGTCTACCCTTAGCACCTCAGAATGCCATTGCATTTGGACATAGGGCCATTAAAGAGATACAATCAGGTCATCAGAGTGGGCCCTAATTCAGAACGACTGGGGTCTGAGAAGAAGAGATTAGGACACAGACACACACAAAGGGAAGATCGTGTGAAGACACAGGGAGAAGATGGCCATCTACAAGCCAATGAGAAAGGCCTCAGAAGAAATCAAACCTGCCGAAACCTTGATCTTGGACTTCTAGCCTCCAGAATTGTGAGAAAATAAATTTCTGTTGTTGAAGCTTCTCAGTCTATGGTGCTTTGTTATAATAGCCCTGCCAAACTCATATAATATGTAATAAATCAAGACAATTATTTCAAATGCTTGTAGCAAATCTCTTTTGTTACCTGAAATCATTCTCTCTTATTCAGGTTTTAAGACCCTATTTTCCTTCATGAGACACTTCTCCTCTCCCCACTCCTAGTCCTTGTGGCTCCAGCCTGGGCCAATCAGTGTATTCTATTCCTCTGGCCATGGAGATTCATTTGGGCATGGGCATGTGACCCAAGTCAGGTCAATAACATTCAGTTCTGGAATGATCTAGAAAACAGAAGCTGGTGGTCATCTTGCCACCATGAGGAAAGAGCCTGTTAAGAAGGAACAGGAAAGCAGAGCCTAGCCATGCAGAGAAAAGGTCTGGGGCAAAGATGACTGTTAAAGCCCCACCTTGTGGAGCTGAGACTGGGGCTGCCCAGAGAGGAGGCAACACGAGGACCCTGGATTAGCTGAGGTGAGGAGTGTGACATGTGTGGCCTCCGAAGTCCCTGCCAGTCTACAGCTCTGCCTAAAAGCCACAAAGCATTTGGTTTCTTCTCCTCTGTTTCTGTCTTTTCTAGTTGCTTCTTATCAACAGGCTGAGATTTTGTCTTCTAGGATAATATGAAGGATCTGAGATTCTTGCATACCAAGTATTACTTTATTCCTGATCGCTTCCTTTTACTCCGTGGTCATTTATTTCCAGTTCTTTCAGCTCTGAGGGGGTACAAAGAATGTAGGAAGAGGACCCTAAGCCAGAGGGCTGTGGGATGAGAAGGAGGATCAATTTACAGGGCATTTATGGACCACCTCCCATGTGCCAGGTGCTGTTAGGTGGGGCAGGAAGGAGTATTGCAAAGGTGGACAAATGACATCGTCACTACAGGACCCCTCAGCACCCTTAACTAGGTGTGAAGCTGAGCTTGGGAGGACAGAAAACAAGATCCGACATCTGGAAGAGGATCTGCAGTTGACTTCTAAATAGCTGACTCAAGAATCCTTCTCTACAGTAGGAATATCACAGCGGTGAAAGAGTAACAGTGATTTGAGTTACTATCAAGATAAAATGAATTATATTTGCCTGTTTTATGAGCTGGTTCAAGTTCAAGGTTATCCTTTCTCCTTCCTGTTCTCTGCCCCCTACCATCCAAACCAGACACCCAACTGATTTGTCCCCAATGGCTGGCTGTGATTACCGTCCTAATTTGTACTTTGTTCATCTGCTACAAACTGCCTATTTTCTGTCCCTTCTGATAAAGCAGGAACTCTGAGGGACTTCTGAGGCTGTTTTTGTTAATGCAGAAGTGTATTAACTGGACTGCCTGTGTATGTGCCTATAAAACCCTTCGTCTTCTCAGTGTGTGATCACCTTCAGGAACGGCGTCATGTCGATGTGCAGCTTGCGCGTGTAAAATTCTTTTCCATTTGAACATATCGGCCCTTTATTTATACGACTTTGAGGCTCTCCTGTCTTCTGAGCTGCTGCCTCCAAGGACTGCTGGGCTGCCTGTGAAGAGAAGCAGAAAGCCCGCCTTTCATAGGAATGATACATAGTGTGACCAGAGCTAGTCCAAATCCCCAAATATTTATAGAAAGTGGTTTTCATTGTAGGAACTCTAATAGTAACAACTATTTTTACCTGGGAAGACATGGGGGACCCATATGTACACAGGATAATCCGAGACTGGTTATTAATTCATGCCTGGAGCTGGTGTAATGGGAAGAATGGAGAGAGGCACCTTACCATGTTCCAGGGTTGTAATTACTTTATTTAATCCTCACAACCCTGTGAGGCAAGTATTGATATTCCCATTTCACAGACGAGCAACTAGAGGCTCTGGGAAGGTTAAGTAACTTGCCCAAAGCCACATAGCTGGTGAATGGCGGGGCTGAAATCACAATCTTTCCAAGACTCCCTTTTTAATGAGATCTTTTTGATATGTCTATAGCTTTCATGAATAGTTATCAAATCTGCCTTGCAGCAAATAAAAGTTATCGCAAGGCTCCAGTTCATTTCTGAACTTAAAATGTGTTTGCTGTGTTAGGAAGAGTGATCTGAATAAATCTGGCAGAGAGAGAAGGAAGAATGGGCTAATGGAGGAGTCTGGGAGGCCGGGGGCTCTGCCGTCTTCTGGGCCACACCTTCTGTCACCACAGCGCACCGATGGGGTCAGGTTTCAGTGTGCTACAAAGTTGGATCTGGAGTGGCTTTGGAGCCCTGCCCCGCACTGCAACACCAGTGATTGTTCCAAGATGCAAACCGGACAACACTCCTCTGCTCAAAACCTTCAAAGGCCCTTGCCCTCAGGATGAAGGCCAACCCACTTAAAAGGTTTTCAAGACTCTTCCTGCCTGACCCCAGACTATCTCTCCTGCCTCATTTAGTCATTCAACAAATATTTATTGAGTGCCTTTTCTATGCCCAGCAGAGCAGATACGGCAGTGCAAGGAGCAGACAGAAGTCTCCAGCCTCATGAAAATTGCACATACATTCCACCGAGAGGGAGGAGATAATAAGCAAGTGGAATAGAAGTTATGTCTGAAGGTGATTCGTGACATAGAGAAAAATAAAACAGAGACGGGAGTGAGGAGTGTCTGGAAATGGTGGTGGAGGTGCAATTTTAAGCAGGGTTGACAGGGAAGGCCTCACAAGAAAGCAAAGTTTGAGCTCTGCAGAAGGTGAAGGAAGGTTCTGTGGGGCTCTCTGAGGGAAGTGTTTACCTTACTGTGGGAACCGCAAATTCAAAGGGCTGCTATCAACATTGACCTTTCAGTTCCTGGACAAGGCTATCAGACATGCCCTTCCTTCTGGGAACACACTCCTCCCTTCTAATTGCTCCTCACCCTCCAGGTCTGGCTCATCGGTACTGCCCATGACATCCCAGAGCACTCAGCACTTTCCGCCATTGTCCAAACAATGCTCATACGTGGGTAGCTACCTGTCCTCCCCAGTAGACCATAAGCTTCATGAGGGCAGGACCCAGACTGTCCTGTTCCCTTGTAACAGCAGTGCCTGGCACAGGGTGTGGGAATGCATCCACACTCAATACATACTTGCTGAACAAAAGAATTAACAATGGGCCCTGGCTGGTGTAGCTCAGTGGATTGAGTGCAGGCTGCGAACCAAGGGGTCACTGGTTTGATTCCCAGTCAGGGCACATGCCTGGGTTGCAGGCCAGGTCTCCAGTGAGGGCCATGTGAGAGGTAACCACACATTGATGTTTCTCCCTCTGTTCCCTTCTATTAAATAAGATCTAAAAAAATAATAAAATTAAAAAAAAAAAGGTTAACGATCGCATTGAGGACAAGCTATATGTCATGGCCCAACCTGGTTCAAATGCAGAGGGCCAATGAAGACACCTTTACAGGAAGTATATGCTGATCTCCAGGGGCCTGTTGTCTGGGTAGCTCTGCCTCCTCATTCCCAAAGAGGAAAGTTATTTCTCAGGGCTGGCTTGTTGGGGTCACATATATTAGTGTATCATGAGCTCACCCTGGGTGTGGAGTTGATCATTTCCATATTTTCTAGGAGACCAACTCTCAATGGCTGTCCCTCTGGGCTGTCATAAACACTCCCTCCCATAACATTTATATTACTTTTAAGTATTAATGATGAATTAACAGTTGATGGGTCCCTTTAAGCAGACATCATTCCAGTGAACATCCACACCCTTTTCCTTTGTTTTGAAATGTGGCTAGAGATAAAGAGTTTTCTGGGCAAATGCATATCCAATTTTTTTTTTTTTTTTTTTTTTTGTCATCTCAGCCATTTATCTAATTAGCTTCTCAGGGTGAGACAACCCCTCCCCGTTTCCAGATCAAATGAAAATGTTTCATCCAAGCTGGAATCAGACAAAGCATTTCAAGCTTTCTAGCTTCCAAAATCATACCATGAATCACTGGGTGGAATAATAGAAATCAGACAACATTGATTTAAGGGAAATTTCTCTGTTACCTCCAAGAGACAATTCTGTGTTCGGCTGGAGGACAAAAGGCGTAGCCAAGACCAATTCCAATGGCTGGGATCACTTTAACTCCTTACGTGGGGTTCCGATGGGAGAGTGGGGAGTTAGGAGGCTTTGAGAAAAGTCCCTCTGAATCACTTGACCTATAAATCTTTTGATAAAACAATTCTCTTGAGTGCATGGCTTATCTCTCTAACATTTAGAGGCCATCAATTCTAGCTTAATGGAATGTTTTCAGTGAAGGCTCTGTAGTCACTGGAACGTGAAGTGCTGCTTTCCCTTACTATGTTCAGGAGTTCTAACAAATAAGTGATAGTGAAGGGGTTTGGGAGATGGGAAGAAAGAAAAGATGAAATATATAAAGAGGATGCTGAGAGGCAGTGAGAAGAGGAGAGGAAGTCAGAAAGTTAAAGCTAGGAAAGAAAGCCATGCGTCGGGGATGCTTTTTCATTTATTCATTATATTTATTGATATTTATTGAGTGACATTGTATGTGTCAGACAAACACATAAATATGCAAGATGATTTTAGGTGGTGCTAAATCTATGAATACAATGAAATGGTGATAGAATGGAGGTTGATGGGGGGGGAGGGTGGGAAACTTGCCTTCTGGTGATCAGGGAAGACCTCTTTGCCGAGGTGACATTTGAGCAGAGAGCTGGGTGACAATAAGGAGCTAGTCCTAAAAGGATCTATCTTTAGCAGTCAGTGTATCTGATTATGCAGAGGTAAAAAAACCAGGCAGGGATTCCTTGCAAAGGAAGAAGAACCCCTAATATCTAGGCCTGTGCTGCCCCAGCCTCTGGGCTCCATCCCTGACCCTGTGGGCCACCGCTCTGTTTCCGGAGCCATCATAATTGACACGTGCAGCTCTCGGGCTATTTTGAGAGCAAAGACTGCAGAATAAGTAGTGAAAAGGAGTCAAGGTCCCTGAAGGTGGAGAAGGGAGAAGAGAACACACAAGGCTGGACAGAAGGGAATGAGGATGGGGGAAGTGGAAGAAAGCACAGATGCCAGAAGCTTTTTTGTTTTTCTGTGCACGCTGGAATGGGAATGATCACAAAACTGATGGGAGGGTGAAATGTTTAGCAGAAAATCAAAACCCATCCTTCACCTGTATTGTACTGTAAGTACTTTAATACTTTTATGTGCTGCTAAAAACACCTGGAAGCCTTTCTCTTCAGTAAATGAAACAATAAAGATTAATGAGTTAATTTGGTAAAGCTGATTTGAATTGCACAGAAGGTGTTGTGTAAGTTCTTGGCATTTAAAACGGTATCTGACATTTAAAGGGAGATGACTGTTAATGAATTCAAGAGCTAATCTTATACTCTGACAGACTGAGCCATGGAAAATCCAGGATTATTATCGTGCTGTAAACATAATGTGATTCAGTTAAAAGCCAGAACAGAAGAGAGCTATCATCTGTATACAAATATCCATATGCACATATATATAATGTAGCCAAACTTACAGAGGGCATCATTAAATTAAACAAATATCATTTCCTTTCTTACTCTTGGATTATAATAACCGAGCTACAAACTCAAGAAGAAAGGCTTCTCCCCAACAATTTTTCCTCCTCCTTTCAATTTGTGTATTTTGAAAGGTTACTACCAAGGGTTGGTTCTCTAGCCCCTGGGATATCTAACTGTAAGAAGGAAAGGAGATCCTAAACCTGAGCAGCTGGATGTCCAACCATGGGTTCCACAGAGCCGGCAAAGATACGGATCTGTCCTACAGGAGTGTCTCGGGCCCTCCTCTTCACTTCTCTCACTTCCTTCTAATTGGGGTTCCCCATCTCTGTAGCTATGGCATAATGGCTCCAAGAAGAGCTATTGTCTCTCATTAAGGAGGCCGCAACACTCTCACTGTCTAACTGCCTCCCACGCAGCTTACAACTTCATTCTGCCTGAGAGCAAACCGCCAAGAGTCTCTGGGAACCTGTGGGCAAGCTGAGCTGGAGGAAGAAACTGGAAGGAAGGAGGGCCTTTGCAGCCAGGACCTGAAGTGTGCGGGGGCACACCCCCCACCATTATCCTAACGCATGGAGAGCAGCGGGAGGCCTTTGCTAAAAGCCTTATGTGGTCTATCAAGTTGTCACATCAAACCTCTGTGCACACAGGGCATTTGTCCTCCTCCTGTGAGCAAACAAAAGGAAAAGAGTCAGTCTCTCCTTTGGGCCACTAAGCCCCCTACTTGGCTGAGAGTCTGTTCCTCCACTTCCCTGGGTGGATGTTAGGGGTGCGGGGCGCTCTGAATCCCAGTGGAGATGGATAGATCTGAGAGATTTAGTTGCTGGGAGTTGGGGGTGGGGGGGAAGGCCTGAGATTCTGAGCTTTCCTCTGGTTATGTCTCCTACTGGGTGGTGGGGACCAAATCCTGGAAAGGGCCCCTCCTGCCAGGAGCTATGGGCTGAAGGGACTGGCGATCTTCCCTGTGGTTGGCCTTCTCAGGCCATTATTTCTTGCCCATGGTAGCCTGTGGGACTAAAAGTGGGCAGTGGGAATGGGGACATAGGTGGGCCTGGGAGGGACATAGAACTCAGCTGGACTTCCTACCACTGGGCTGCCTGGAGGGATCTGAGTGGACCAGGGGCTTCTTATATTCTATCAAATTGGGGTGGGGGGACCCAGCTTGTGCAAGGCCAGCCACTCTGGCCACCCCCAGGTTTCACTCTGAGACCTTGTGTCTGTCTAGGTTCCCTGGCCCAGAGAAGCAGGAAACCTCTAGTCTTCAGGAGGCCAGATAGAACATCAGGCCCTCAATTAAAAAACCTGGCCTGTCCACATGGCCTCTTCATGAGGAGGAAAATGGATCCCAAGGACAGCGTGGTTCCACTCAGCACAAGGCTGCCCAGTCACCTGGGTTCATTGTGCTTCTCTTAACTACCTGCCATCCTGGCTTACTTTTTGTCATCTGAAAGCAATGTGGTGCTGCTGAAATGGGCTGATGGGGCAGGGTTAGGAGGGCTCCATGGGAGGAGACACAGTTTATTTGGAAGAGAAGAGCCTTCTTCTTCTTCCCTGGCACGACTGTAGGTCTCTGTCCACTTTTTAGGCCTCAACTCTATGGAAGGAGATTTTACATCCTCCTGAGTGTGAGTAAATTAGCGTAATAGCTAGCAAACATTGGGCCAACAAGAGGAATGCTGCAAACTCCAGTCTTAGCTTTTGTGAGGGACTCATTTGGTGACTTTCACCAAGTCATTCAGCTTTCCGTGCCTCAGTTTCCTTACCTCACTGCTCTCCTCGGGGAATTATTGAAACCCAGGACACTTTAATTTCCGAGCTTCTGCTATCTGGAAATAAGCCTTTTCTGTGAATTCTAATTGATATTGTTCTAAGTGTAATTAGGTCTTTTGATGACACAACAGAATCATTGTTTATCTGGTTTAGCAGGAGCTGGAGGAGAAAAATTTTAAGCCAAAATAGTGATCTAGTCTGCCCCAGGGGAAGCAGAAACTAGCTTTTTCTGTGAGGGGGAGTCTGGCTCTATCCAGGCTGGAATTTTGCCTGTGTTTGAGAGATGACGCACCCTATTTTAGACTGGGAGATGGGAGGTGGGGGTGCTGGGAGGGAAATCTGAACAAGTCCCTAGGTTCCTTCTAACTCCAGACTTGACTTTAACCCCAAATTGTGGGACTTCCTTGTTATGTTGGCTCTGACTTGACTTTTCCAATCTGACAGCTGAGAGATAGGGGATCTCAACTTGCAAACTGATTCCACTATAAAAAGGTCATTTGAAATCAGTTGATTTTCACTAAAAAAAGAAATGTTACCCATGGTATTTTGATTCCCATACTGGCCCATAAAAGCTTATCTAACCCATCATTTAGTTGGGCTAAGAAGTTGAACTAGCCCTGGTAATGTGGGGATGGCAGGGCTGGAAAGAGAGAAAGATGTCCTTTCCTTTTCTTTTCTGCCCCTCCCTTCCACTGGGCCCTGCTGTCCTCTGACCTCTAAGTTTTCCTCAGCAGCAAGATCTGTGGGGGTTGGGGCCCTGCTGGACACAGTGCATCCAGTTCAAAATTCCCTGCCTTCCCTCCCCACCCACTGGCCTTCAGCTGTGCTCCCCTAGGTGCAGGGCCGAAAAACAATAAAAAAAACCCTTACAATGAGATATGAGAAACCCAAAGGAATCTCTACTAGGCAGAATTATAAGCAGTGAAACAAAATTCCAGACAGCATGGAGGATACTGGGGGCTGGGGGTTGGGGAACAATTGGTGGATTGACTCATAGTCCTGCCTTTCAAACTTCTCTTTTTCCATATTTGAACCTAAGCTTAGCCTGTGTTTATAATGTCTTTCAAGGCGGAGGCCAGAGCAATAGAATAATAATTACTATTATAATTTATTGGGATTGCTTAGTGACAGACATTGTGCTAATCCCTTTCTATATGTTGTTTCATCTAATCCTGGTTGTGACCCCATGAATGAAATATTATTATCCCTTACTGATGAGGAAGTTGAGCCTCGGAGCCATTAGATAACCCGCCTGCAGCCTCAGGGGCCGTATGGACGAAGCTGGGATCTCAGTGCAGCTTTATGGGATTCCCAGCTGGTCGGCCTCTGTGGTAGCGCAGGCCATGTGCAGAACAGGGCCCTGTCTGTGGTGACATTTGTCCCCTCATCTGCAAAACGGGGATAATAACTATATCTACTTCATAGGGATGTTGTAAAGGTTAAAGGAGATAATCCTACACCTTTCACAGAGTCAACCTCAAAACCATTGGCTGTCATCACCATTTAAAAAGTCCCTCTCAAGACAACGGGATGTAACTGTTGAGGGTCATGATAGGTATGCGGAAGTTCATTATACTATTCTCTCTACTTTTGCATGTGTTTAAAATTTTCCATAGTAAAAATACAAAAGGAAAAAAGAAAAAAATGAATTAGGCACATATCAGGTGTCTGGTTGGATCCAGCAGCCAGAAATTCAATAAACACAGACTTACTAGAATAAATAATAGTTTAAGTAAAAATTCAACAAATAAAAGCCTGATTTTGTAATTAAAAAGAAATCCCTCTCTGTAAATGATCCTTAAATTGTCAATGAAGTTTTTGGGCTGACAAAGTAATCCTGTGGGTAAGGTTGAAAGAAGAGATGAAGTTTGCTTAGATTTTCCAAAAAAACCCCAAGAAACAAACAAACAAAAAAAACCTTTGCAAAATTTTATAATCAACACTACAAAACGAGGGAGAGAGGACAGGGGAGGAAGCGAGAAGGAGCCTAGCACTCAGGGAAACGCTGTGCCCAGCCTTTAGCATGGAAAAACACAGGGTGGGAAGTAAAGCAAACTTCTCCAGATGGGGGAAACGAAGACAGTTGATTCTCCTAAGGACCAGTGCTAGGCTCAATCTTACTTACCAGCCTCAAGAAGCTCTCAAAGAAAGATGCCTAATGACATCTGCAGTCTGCACACAACCCAAAGCTTTTCCAGAGAGTGAAATACCAAGTTGTGGCCACCAACAGCAGGAAGTATCTGGAGATTGTGTGACTGTCAGAGAAATGTCAGCTGAACTTCCCTATCATTGTCACTGGAAATAAAACAAGCACAATCTCCAAATCCAATTTAGAAGATTAGGAGCTTTTTCTATCCAGAATATGGACTTTAAGGTCAACAAAAGATTTATCCTCTCCCCCAGCCCCGTAGCTACCCTGTGCCAGGAACTGTGCTAAACGTGAACCACACACATGGCACACAAAGGTGAATCGGCAGTTTAGGCAAAAATTGTCTGTAAAGGGTGGTAGCTTGTTCTTTTAGAGAACAGCAAAAAAGTTTAACAGAAGGTAGGGAATAGCTCAGAAGGACACTGAAACAGAAGGCTATTTTTGTACCTTTGTCAAAAACTTAGCGTGTCTACAGGTGTGCGTGTGGTTTTTCTTTGTCCTGAAGGAGGAAGGCTGAAAGGCGATACGAACACCATCTGTGAAACCACCAAGCAAACAGATGGGTAAACACAGATTTATTCAACCTAAATCCCCGTGTGTTAGAATTACAGGCTACTCTTTGAAATCCAAAAGAGGCAAAATTAGGACATATAAGATCAAATATGAATTTATACTGTTGTAAACTCATGAAACCTGAGGTCAAGAGATAATCTGGGTAGAAATAGAAGTGGCTTTGTGAACTGAGAAAAAGGGACCTAAATCCAGTTTAACAGGATTTTTAGGACACTACCAGAGTTCTAACCCCTACAAAGCAGCAAAACAAAGCCCAAGATAAAGCATGTGGGAAAGGATGTTTGCTCGAACAGAGAGAAAACGGACAATGTGAACACTGGTGAAATGGTTTCTTTCTTCGTTTAAACAAAGAGATGCAACAATTCTTGGGAAATCTAATTAGGGTCTGAGCTTGTTCTTTGATACTCTTGACTGACAACCTCTCTGCTCTGACAGCTCTATAAAAGCAGTGGGTTCAGGGCCCCTCTTGTCCCAGTATTACATAGATGGGTCTGGATGGACAAGAGAGTTTCAGACTTTGGGATCCAAACTTTTCAGAAAAAAAGGCAAGTTCTTTGGTCTCCAAGGTCTAGGATCAGAGATGCTGAAAGGGACCGAGATCCTTAAAAGGAGAATTTTGATAGCCCTATCCAACAATCTAATAAAAGCCTAACTAATGTTAAATAACTTTAACTAACAATAGTTACAAAATAATGGTGCTATGGTGTGCTGCCTTGTTTAGCTTTCTGTGTACTTGTTTACTGTGACCCTTAGATCATTTTTAGCCTGACTTAAAACCAGGTACCCTCATTATCTATTTTTCCTTCTTACAGGGAGAATTAAAAAAAAAAAAAAAAGAAAGAAAAACCAGGGAGACAGTTAACAAAAACAAAAAATCTCAACCCAACACATCCCTAATTTTAAATTAGTGTGACTACACGTTTTTGAATGCATTATTTGCAAGTCTTTTCTTTAAAAATAACTTAAAAAAATTATAGTAGCAGTCATAATTGACATCACTTTGATTTTCACTTTTAAAATTAACTTGGTGGTTCTCAACTAGTGGTGATTTTGCACTCCAGGGAACATGTGGCACGGTCTGGAGATCTTTTCTGATGGTCAAACTGAGGGTAGGTAGGGTGTGCTACCGGCACGTAGAGGGTAGAGGCTAGGGACGCTGCTCAGTAACCTACAATGCACAGGAACACCCCATACAACAAAGAATTTCTGGCCCCAAGTCAGTGGTGTTGAAGTTGAGAAACCCTGTGTTCTATCATTAGTATTAAATCACAATTTCTAGTCTGAAGAAACATGATTTTTTAAGGCCTGAATTAAACCCCTCACTGAGAGGGATATGTCACAATTAACTTATCATTTCTCCGATGTTGGACTACTATGCAGTTTCCAAGTTTTTTCTATTATAGGTAATGCTGCCAAGGAGACATCTTCACTCACGTTTTTTTCTTGCTGAATTATGTCCTTAGGGTAAATTCCCAGAAGTCAGAAACACTGAATCAATGGGTATGAATACTTTTTTCATGTTTCACAAGTCATATTGCCATTTTGCTTTACAAATGGATTGAAACAAATTACCATCCACCAGAAGTGTGCAAATTTTACCAAAACCTTGGCAGGACTGAATATTACCTTTTAAAAAGTGAGAGGAGACACATATCTCAAAAATCCTGTCTCTGGTTTGCCTCAATTTGCATTTTAATTCTACTCAGGAGGAATATTTTTCCATACTTGCTTTCTATTACTATTATTTTTAATCTGAATTGTTTGTCTTTTGCTTATTTCTCTAACTGGTTCTCAATATTTTTCTTTTAAAATCGAATGTGATCTTCACTGAGTATAGATAATAATGCTGTTTTAGTTAATGCAATTATTTTAAAACTTCTTTTAAAAAGTTTTACTTTCACCTCCCCCCCCCAGCATAGATATGTTAATGTTCCCTCCTAGAATTTTCATTTACAATTTTAATACTCTTTTTGGACGCTGGTCACCTGACCCAGGCTGCAGCCTCTACACAGACAGGCCCTGGGGAAGAGAAAAAGCTTCTCTAGCGATTGATGTCAGCCATCAGCCAGCCAGGTAAGAACAGTATTTGGTCTCTGACGATATTCTGGGAACGAATTTCCCTTAATCAAATGAAAGGCCTTAGGAGGAGCCACAAGGCAGAAAGGAAACTAAATGCGAAGGAGAATATCACTTTCGGTGAGGAGTTTGAAGGCCCCGCATTTAAAAAGGGCACCATACCTTTAGGACTTCAGAACTGGCAACGCTCCCTATGCAGCTATTATTAATATGCAAAAAATGCCTTATAAATACTTGATTCTGTTCACAGTGGGAAGGCAGTTCATTTGAAAGAGGAAATGGGAGCTTGGAGTTGAAACACGTCTGCCTGTCTCCTTTTCCTTTTTTCATTGCTCTTTTCATCTCCACATTTCCCCTTGTAGTTTTCTTTCCCCTTTATCCCCGACTTAACCCCCTCCTCTAACTGCTAGGAAGTGGTTGATAACAGTTGCTACTCTCATTTCTATCTATGGATTTACCTCCGAGGCCCTGATCCTCGGCCAGGTGTGGAAGGGGTGTCTCAGGAGCTGGTCCCAGGACTTGCCATCCCGTGTGTTGGAGACAGGAGCTCCACATCATCCTGCTGCCTCCCTCAGCGGAGACACCACCGGGAAACGCACAGCAGAGGTGTTTAAATCCAACCAGTAGGGGGCACCTGGAGGCAGCCTCCAGGACCGGGAGCATCCCTGAACCTAATCACGTCCGCAAGGCCCCCTCTGGGCGTTCTCTCTTACACACCTCTCAGAAATTATTTACCAAATCTAGGCCTGTGACATCTCCTTAAAACATGGTAATGCCCAAATATCCCACCTTTGGGTTTTTGTTCTCTCCTCGCAGCTGGTAAAAAAGCAAAATCATTTTATGTGACTGTACTCCTAATACGCGGAGGGTGAGTCAGTGGGGAATTAACGGAAAGGAAGGAAGAGAAGAAACTGCTGATGCTGATAAAGATCAATTTTGTGTGATATCCTAGCCTGCTTCAGAGTGGAAAGGCGACCATGAGAGGAACCCACTGGATTTGCCAGTGGCCCATCGAGGTACGTAACTGAAATCTGCTAGACAGAAATTTGTTTCTAAATCCTTTCCAGATGCTGTATAGTAAACTTGAAATTAGTCATTTACATGGAGTAGGTTGAGGAAGTAGTTAAAATTGAAGTCAGTGATTAATCTAATAAAGGACCATTAACCTCCAAAAGTAAGGGTGAGGGAGATACCCCTCCCCCACCCCGCCTCCATTTTCTCTGTGTGTGGGGGCTGGTGGGACTCCCTAGACTTTTTCTTAAATGGCTTTCCTTTTGGGGGCTACTACTAAAGGAAATAAGACTACTGTGGCTTGAACAAGCCAACTGGTTCTGGTGGAAATGGCCCCTGTCCTTTCACAAAGGAGGCATGTGAAGTTCTCAGAGCAAGCTGCTCTGCCACAGCCTCATAGGGTGAGAGTTTAAGACCCTCGGTCTGGTGTTCATCCTTCTGACTGCAAGGTTAATAATTCAGTCTAGGGCTTCACTGGACGTGACTGAGCCACTCTGTCATTGCAGATGATCTTAGTTCTCCTGAAATACAGCTATGGGGCTGTGTGAATTTGGAGTGTGTTTATGGTATGTGAGGTATTTGCAAGACCTTTGGAGTTCTGGAATCATCAAAATATAGCACATTATATTTTCCATAGTTACAGACTATTAAAAAAGAAGAGCTTCTAGATCCCTTATAAAGAGTGTCTTCAAAACGGGAATGTGAAAAAACAAAAACAAGAAAAAACTGCAAATGTTGGTTCTGTTGTTCCTCAGTAGTGGGAAGGGATGGCTCAGCTATGCTTTACCTCAGTAGAGGCCTGACCCAGCCTGGGTTTCTAACCGTGAAAGTTCAGGTCCTTCCACAGAACCCAGCTAGTCCCACAAATGAAAACAAAAACTACTTTTATTATTATTGTTTTTTTAATGAGTGTGAGGGAAGAGGAGAAAGTCAGGCTGTGGCAGGAAGTCAGAGATAAGAGAGAAAGAGAGATCAAGCACCCCCCCACCCCCACCCTGCTGTCTCACAGCAGGGAGGGACCTGAGAGTGCTGGGAGCTGCTTCTGCTTCAGGTTCAGGTTCACCGAGAGCCCGGCTGCAGCTGCAGGAATTCCCTAGTTGTTTCTCCAGAGAGGATTGGAAGATAGTCCCAGCCTCAGAGCTTCAAGTGAAGAAGCAAAATTATAAATATTTGTGAACACATGCCTTTGAATCACTAATAGATATTCCTAACCCATCCAGACAAAGCATTTTTCTCCTTTCTTTAAGGTACCCTTGCATTTTTTTTTCCTCGATAGCTATTTTTTTTTCTTCCCATCAGGAATTAGAATTGGAGTGGAAAAAAATGAGCCCATTGCCACAAAGTCATAGTGGCTACAGCCTCAGTGGATGATTCTTTTCTGTGTTCCTACTTCCCTTTTTGACTTTGCAGAAATGAGGGAAAAGCCTACGCAGCTTATTCATGAACATGAAGAGCCAGACAAAACATTCCACGTCTATGAGTTAAGGGACTTCTGTGATTTTATAGTTCATTTGTCTCATTTTACTGATGACGCAAATGAGGCCCAGAGAGGTAAAGAATCTCATCCAGGGTCACACAGCAAGCCAGGATAAGAACCCAAAAGTTCTGTCTCAGTTTCCTGCTCATTTAAAGTCAATACTGTACCTGCTTCTCTGGCTTTTGAGTCAAAGGTGAGGTTTCATTAAGATTCTTGTGAAGATTGGTTCCAGATTCAGTGTTTGCTATGGTAGAAATTAGAAAAGAATCAGGGTTGTCAGATATAGATCTCATGAATTTTTATATGCCCCATTTATATACGCACCTAATTCATATGTGTAAGATTATAAACACACATGCATATACCTATAGCATCCATATTTACCCCTCAAATGATTCCTGGAACTTCTGTAGGCACAGTCTAAACACCATGTCACATGTAGTGTTAAGACCTTGTATTCAAATTTCTATTCTCTTGTTTTGACTGATCTTTAAGAGAACAAAAATCTTAAATCTTTGTGCTACTAAGACTCAGATAGAGCCAAAATTAAAAAGGAAATATTGATGGAAAAAATCTGCTGATGCTGTGGAGTATAAATTTTGTATGATGGTACTTTGCAGAGCAGGAAAGTGCTTCTGCAACCTTCCAGACAGAGAGATCAGACACTTCCCTTTTCCCTCACAGTGTCCAGGGGCAGCAGGAGAGGTGGAAACATGACCCGAAAGTGGGGCTGGTGGGAGGGGACTGGCGGAAATCACGGGGCTCCCCATGAAGCCATGAAGCACGCACCACACAGACACCGACACGGTGTTGGCATGTAATCCACACGGCCCTCCTCCACCATTGTGCTATCCTATCTCAGCTCCTCACAAGTGTAGAAACTGAGGCTCAGAAGGTAACGTAACCCACCCAGGGCTGCATAACTAGTGAGGTTTTGAGGAAGGATTTGAGCCCAAGACTGCCCGGCTCAAACCCCAAGCTGCAAAAGGATAGGATTGATTTTGTTTTTCTTTTATTTCCCTGAGAAGGTCAATTTAATGTTTATGAAAGACTGTTTATTTGAGGAACAGATTTAGCCAGGCACATGGCTGCTGTGACAAAGGATTGTAGCTTCTTGTGTGGGACTAGTGTCCAAGAAAAAGTTCTTTCCATGTTTGCTACTCATAAGTAGCTCTTTTAAGAATCCATGGCCATATGTGACTCTGCATCTTTGTCTCTCTGACCTGAAGCCTCTGGTTATTCCTTGTGGGCTGACCTTTCCTTTTCTGTTGTTGCTCAGCTGTCCTCCTCTGTCTTGTTTGAAAGTGGCTTCTGCACAGACTTAAAACATTTTTAAATTGAAAACAGCTGGGGAAACTGAGGCCCAGAGAGTGATTCCGTGTGATTGGCTCAAGGCCATACCTTGAAATAGCACAAGGCCGGATCTCCTGATTTAGCATCTTGTACTTTCCCCTCCACATCACACTGCCTCCTGTTAGCCTCACTTGAGCTTGCCACATCCCAGCTGCTTGGCCTCTGGACAAATCCAGCCCAGCAGAATTGTGTTGTGATGAGGTTCACTTCATTGTGGCTTGAAAGGAACCATGGGTCTCTTAGAAGTGAAACTTATAAATTCTAACGCATAAGGAAAGTTCTTGCAACACCACGAGAAAGAATCAGTCAGCCCGAGTTCAAGAAATGTAAACACATTTTTAGATAGGAGGCTGAAAAATCGCTTAAGACTTCTCCATCTCGTGGGTCAAGACCCTGGTAATTTACTGAGGTCTAAGCTGTCAAGGAGGAGACACAACTCAAACTGCATTCCTGGGAGATAAAGCAATGGGGGTGGTAAAACTTCCTCTCTGAACAATGTGGCAAGATCTGCCCCTGTTATGATGCCGAAGAAGCTGACTAATCCATTGACCGACTCAGACAACCGGCTGTGAACACAGACCCAGTTCTTTTCATCATTCCGGAGGTGATGTGTGCAAGCACAGACACAGGCTGCACCGCGTCCAGGCCCGCCCGGGACTGGGGACTCGGGGTCTTTCTGTGATGAACATTTCTGCCACTAACAAGATAAACAGAAAACACATTCCTTCCCTGGCTGCCCACCATCAGGCCTGTGCAGATTTTAAATTGCTGGCATTAATCTAACCACAGGCTTTTAGCAAGGAGATAGCCTTCCCAGCAGATAACCAGACAGTTTCAGAGATGACCCTTACTAGATGGGGTCTCCTCCCAAGCCTCTTCTGCCTTCTTCAATTCATGGGATCCTTCACCAAACACTCAAAACTTGAAGAGCAGGAAAGAGCATCTGATTCTAGCCTGGAATAAGATGCCTTAAAATTTCCTCCTCTTTAAACCTATGTTGATTATGTTTAATTGCCAAGCTGCTGTTGTTCATTGTTTTAGATAAAGATGAAAGATAGTCATATTTACTCCCACTGTTTCAGAACACTTATTTCCCTTGGTGTGGGATGCTCTGGTGGGCCCCATCTGTTATCAGAATGGAGACTGAACTCCCTAAAGTCACCTTATCAGGCAACGTGGGCCACCTGACTCCCTCATAGACGTGTCCCAGGGCTTGGGGAAGAAGTTCAGACCCATAGGCTCTAAAGTGGCCAAACATTCTGTTGTCACAATGACAGGAGCTTTTGGAGGTGCTGGCAGGAGCCTCTTGAAATTTGTTCAAGGCCTTTTCCCACACATACCGTTTCTGAGGCGTGAGTAGCCTTTGGTTGTTAGGGTGCTGTCATGGAGCTTCCCCCACAACGTGCAGTGGCTCACCGTTGAGGAGGACATCTATTCACTGCCAGCAGACCTCAGAAAGCACTTTTCCCTCTCACAGCTCAGCACGTGGACTTGCAGTGGAAACCAATAGGAGAAGGCCTAAAAGTCAGCCTTTATACCTTCATGGTTTTGTATTTTTGGTCAAAAATAGAAGATGCAAAGGCAAATTCCAGATTATTAAAAAAATTATTCCCAGGGTAAACTAAACCATAAAAGGAAGGATAATTCTTGTCCCTTTAGATAGCCCTGCTGACCTTTCCTGAAGAATGATATCTAAAAATACTTATTTTATATGATATGACTCAAGACGCCTATGACCTATACAGTGTTTATTGTGTTATAATAAATCTTGAATCTGCTTGTTTAATGTAGGAGATCCAAGATGGCCTTTTGGTACTGTCATTACCAAATTCTTGGGACAAGATTTAAGACCTTGTTAATGCTGCATGTTTTCTCTTTAAATCTTCCTGGGCGACGAGGAGGGTGAGACGGGCACAGCAAGTCGTTGTTCGAGAACTGAGAAAGTCTGCAGGCGAAAGGCAGACCCCAGGGCTATCAGAATGGAGCCAAGGATGCTCCTGTATTAAAGGAGCCAAGTAGATGGATCTAGAAGATATGAGTCAGTCTGGATTTAAATATGAAATGCCTAGTAAATGCAAGGGCAATATTTTTCTTCCATTTTGGCATAACTGCCTCTTTACTTGCTTATTATGTCTTCTTAGACCAAGGTTAGCTCAGTCTCAAGGGTCTGGCTTTAGCTTTGGGAATGTTGACTTCTCTTAAAAGTTCACAAATAATTTTTTATGGAGAGGTTCAATGGTGTATGGTGGTTTACCAAGCCCAAAATGGAAGGCAAGATAGATGACAGAATTTAAATTTGACTTATGCAGCAACAATAAAAAAAGTGCTACATGAGAAACCCTCCAATCAAGCCACATCATAAAATTAATAAAGTATGCCCTGGCTGGTGTCACTTAGTTTGGTTGGGCATCCTCCCATAAACTGAAAGTCTGCAGGTTCGATCCCCGGTCAGGGCACATGCCTGGGTTGCAGGTTTGGTCGCTGGTAGGGGCATATGTGAGGGGCGACCCTGATCAATGTTTCCCTCTTACTTCGATGTTTCTCTCCCTCCTTTTCTGTCTCTCTAAAATCAGTAAGCATGTCCTTGGGTGAGGATTAAAACAACAACAACAATGACAACAACAAAACATTAAGAAAAAGGTTAATAAGGGTACCTGTGGTGGAAGATTACGGAAGAAGGGAATTCAACGTGAGGTTGAAGGTAGAGCTACACACAAAGTAGTCAACCGAGTCAATTCATGTGGTGGTCTTAATTCTGCAGAAAATATTGTTCTTGGTCCCTTGCTCTCAAACAAGTATAGACATCTGGTCTCCCAGCCTCCAGTCTTAACCCCTTCAATCCATTCTCTACATAACTGAAAGAATCATTTCTCTAAAATGAAAATTTGGTTACCCTGGCTGGTGGGGCTCAGTTGGTTGGGCGTTGTCCCACAAAGTGAAAGGTTGCTGGTTTAATTCTGGGTCAGGGCACGTGCCTGGGCTCTGGGTTTGGTTTCTGGTCAGGGCACAGACGAGAGGCAGGCGGTCAATGTTTCTCTCATGCATTGATGTTTCTCTCCCTCTCTTTTTCCTTCCCTCCCCCTCTCTCTAAAAATAAATAAATAAAAATCTTTAAAATGAAATAAAAATCTTGTTATGCCAATTCCTGTGTAAACAGGATCTCACAGCCTTTGGGATAAATTCCATAGTTGCTGTCTATGGCCCTTTATAATTTAGCTCTTGCCTACCCATCCAGCTGCATTTCTCACCACTGCCTCCCCTACATGTGCCCTGGTATCCAGGCTTTATATGCTGCTCACAATTCTCCCACGCTGTCATTTTTTTCTAACTGTCATATGGTCTCTTTCCCTGGAGCCTCCTTTGCTCTTTTCCACTTGACTAGTTCCTACACATATCCTTAGAAACTCAGCATAAGTGTCCTCTCCTTCCAAAAGCCTTCTCAACCTCCTGGTTAAGGTAGACTGCACTCATTCATAGCTCTCAGCACACTCCACTATGTTAAGACGTGAACTTTTATCTCTCAACTGTATTCTTGTGCCTAGCACTATGCTTGGCATTAGCAGATGGTCAATTAGTGTTTGTTGAATGAATGAATGAATGGATGAATGAATGAACAATCTTTATGTCCTCTGTAAAACAGAATTACTAATTCTTTCTATTGGACATGTTCCAATGCTGGTGTCTTCATCAATTTTCAAATGAGGAGTTGCAGAGAACGAAGACAGTAGCAAGTAAAAACCCTGAGGTCACAGGGAGATATGTGAAAGAAGTGAGAGAGAAACTATAAGGGAAAAAAATCCTTAGGAAAAGCCTCATGCTTCTTTGTGGTCTTTTTGATGAGAAGATTATAAATGTCTGAAGGGTGAGAAAATAGAAAACAGTATTTGTGAATTATTAGTCAATGAAAATTATATTTTTTGATCACTTGACAGAGCTAAAATTAATATACTAAACCTTTTTTACAGGTTTAGAAATATAATGATATACATACACACAGATATCTCGAAATCCATACCAGCCTTAAAATGCATTGTACTAAGGACTACTTCACTGCTTGAGCAAGGCTCTGAGCCCTTGTGCATATCATGCGTTAAGTGAACAGCAGATCTTGGCTCCTTTGGGAGGGACACAGCCGAGAATTTCAAGAATCCTTCAATTTGTGAATACCCCTAGTATATCATATTCCCAATAAAACTAAAGTAGAAATGGAAAAAAGAAAGGGAGTTCTTTAGACTCTTGGTGAGTCTATAAATGAGTCTTTACATAAATGAGGCTATAAACAAAGGATTAGAGTAATTTACAAAACTATTTTTTGGCAGAGAATCATCAAATTGTTAGACCACTTCACTTTCTCTTATTTCTATCACTAGCCCCAGCAGTTGGCCTTCTTTTAAAGGCCATTAAAAAAATATCTATCCATATGTATGCATATATATATATACACACACACACATAAATGTTCTTTTAATTTTTTTATTTTTTAAGACTTTATTTATTTATTTTTAGAGAGAGGAGAAGGGAGGGAGAAAGAGAGGGAGAGAAACATTGACTGGTTGCCCCTGTCAGGGGACTAAACCTGCAGCGCAGGCATGCACCCTCACCAGGAATTGAACCAGTGACCTTTTACTTTGTGGGAAGACGCCCAACCAACTGAGCTACACCGGACAGCTGGGGTTAAATCAGTGTTGCTTTTTAAAAAGTAACTCCACAAAAGGCATTGCAGATACTACAATAAATACAGACCACAGCACTGATGTGTGGTGCTAGGAGGCTGGGCAGGTGCACTCACTAGCTTAGTGGTGGTCTTCTATCTCCCTCCCTCATGATATGTATGATGGGACTTCGTGCTTCTGCAAAATGACATATTGTATGTGTCTCTGACATCTGAAGTCATTTGCAAACAGTTGAAACTGATCTTCAAGTCCACAAATATCCAGAGTCAACCATCTATATGATTTTTTAGAATCCTATCATTTTATCTGAAAATGTGTATTAAAACCAAATGACCAAAAAACCCCCCAAAACCAAAAAAAAACCCAAAACAAACCCAAACCAAAAAGTCGTAAAGACTCTATATAGGTGATTTTGATGACTAGATGTTTTAAATTGCCTTTTGAACTCAATTCCAGGGGATATCGAGTATGTTCAGATTAGAATTATATTCATTTTCCTAAAAACAAATGGGGAATGTTAAACACAAAGAGATGTAAGAGTTTTTCATTAAGGTCGTTGAGCAAATCAAGGGAACAAATAAGTTTCCTATATTCTAAGCCTTGAAAGAGGGACTCTGTGCTTATAGAGGCAGTCCCATTGGACTACCTTTCCCTGCAGAGACTATGTTCTGCACGGTGGGGAGACTCCCAAGTCATCCTTTAAAAGCCTTTTGAACTCGTATTATAGCTGAAGTCTTTTATCATTCAAATCCATATGAAACACCTACAGTCAGGGAGTGCCAGCAGCATTCTGCCAGGTGCCCGTGGTACCAGTGGGTCCCTGCCCTTGAAAAGCTCGCAGTCTAAGGGAGAGAAAAGCCTGGCTAGTAGACAGTTCGGTGAGAGGTGCTGTGATGTGGTGAGATAAGCTCGGGGTGCAGTGAGCGGGTGGAAGAGGCCTGGCACCCATCGGTGGAGATGACTGGGTGGGGGGCACAGAGACCTATGAGGGGGGTTGACTTGAGAGCTAATTGGGAACTGAATGATTAGAAGGAGTTGCCTAGGAAAAGGGGTAAAACCTGGGGGATAACTGAAAGTAGAGTGGAGGTCGCTGAGCCTGGGGGTGGGGGAGAATGGGGAGTGGTCATTTCATGGATATAGAATTTCAGTTTTTCAAGATGAAGAGAATTTTGGAGATTGGTTTCACCTAATGTGAAGGTACTTAACACTACTGAACTGTACCCTTAAAAATGGTTAAGTTGGCAAATTTTATGTTATGCGTATTTTACCACAATTTTAAAAAGTGTCGGGGGGTAGGAGATGAGAAATTGTGCTTCAGGCAGAGAGAACAGTATTTTCAAAAGCTTAGAAATAAAGAGATTTGCATTGGCCTAAGGTCTTTTAGTTACTAGGAATAAAGAAGAGAAGGAATAAAAGTTTTTTCCTTTTTCCTGGATACAGAGCTTGTTCTGGGGCAATTCTGAAATAGTTTCTCTTTGGGACTCTACTGCTTCCCTTTCTGTACGTTTCTCCTTCTTCTGCCTCCTTCCCCATGGAGCTAATATCCTCGGTTAATCCAAGCCGTCTGGGGCGCTGTACAGGTCAGGCATGTTTCAACCCTTAAAGCTCTACTTACCCTAAAATTATCAACCTCTTTTTCTACCCCTACCAGAACTTTCAGTACCTCAGCACGGCCCTTCTCATCTAGGTTGCAAGAGGACAGTCATCCAATTAAAAACTTTTTTTTTTTTTTACCGAAATGTGAATGGCTATTAGCATCTCGGTATCAGTATTTTAAGAGAATACTTCTGACTCTAAAGTGAATCTGTTGTTAGTGAGATTTAAATACTAGGATAGTAGAAGTGATATTATAACATTTTGGCCATATTAGGAAGAACATTTTTGGTCTGGAGAGCCTAGCCTGTAAAGAGGCCTATCTTGTTTGAATATCTGTCTCAAGAGTTTGGTTCTCCCAAACAATGTCTTCTTTTTTTTTTTCAGCTCTTCTTCTCCCACATCTCTAAAAGTTGCAAATCGTTTTCAGTGTTACCCACAATAGGGTGTCTGCTGCTGGTTGAGGGGAAATGGCAGGAGAAAAGAGCCGCAGAAGCCATTCATTTAAATGAGTCATTTTAAAGTCAGGAACTTCCTAAATTTTCACATATTGTTAGATGGAAGTGTGCCTATTTAGACTGACAGCACCGCTAACCATGCATATGGTAAAAATGCAGGTTCTTAGTATTCAAATCCCAGCTTCACCACTTAGCTGTGTGACCTTTGGCAAGTCACTTAACTTCTCTGAGCCACATTGTCCTAGATGAAAAATGAAGATAATAAAATATATCTTATATCATTGCTGTGAGGATGAAGTGAAGTGAATGTGAAGCACTCAGCACAATGTTTGGTATATCAAAGATAGGTAACAATGGTAGCTATCACCATCATCACCGCCACCATCCTCCTCCTCCTCCTCCTCCTCCTTTACTGGAGGCTCCTATTTAAGAGCTGCTTTGGCCCATGTGCAATCAATGAGTGAGACCAATGACACTGAAACTCTTCCCACCGTGGTCAGCATGTTCACCCTAGAAGAACGGCAGGAAGGGCACTAAATGCCACTACAGAACGCCAGGCTCCCAAGTATTTCTCTGCTTACAGATTTTGAGATTGGCAAGCATATGCTTGTGTCTTTTCTTCCTTCTAGTTTTGTGGTTTCTGGCAAAAACAATTCCCTTTAGCCAGCTCTGGCTCTGGCCCTCCATCTATGGCCTTGCTTCCTGTTTCTCTAGCAGGTCCCTCCCTCCCTCAGGATTCATTGCTGCCTGCCCCCAAAAAAGCAGCAAGGAAGACCACACACATTTTCCTATTAATCAAAGACTATTTTTAGGAGACAGAGAAAGTCTCTACATAATCATTTTTTTTTCCCTTGGTCTAAAGCAGAAGCAGCAATGGCTGTGGGTGGAGGATGAGCTACAAAGTCCACCTGTACTCCTGGTTTCTGCTTATTTCTGTATGGGAGAAACAAAATATAAACGAAGCTGGGAAGAGGCAGAACTGGCCTCTGGCCTTCATTTAAAATACAAGCCTGAGAGTCTTTTCCTCTCAGATAGTTTCCTAGTTTGTGGCTGTGCAGACCGACACTGTGAATTGTGCAGCATATGACCTGTGGAACCCCCAGGACATCCCTGCAAATTCTCCTTCCTGGGCCAGCCCAGCACAAGCACTTGGTTCAACCCAATTCTCTTCTTCCTGTGTTTACACTCAGACCACAGCACGCAGGGCTGCCCCTGCGTGACTCACGAGGACACCATGTTTCTCGGGCTCTCCAAGAGGTACCCTCTTTCCTACTTATTGCTATATTTGGGGAGAAATTTTGTATTTGTGGAGGTCTAGGTATGGAATAATATGTATGCAAGTTAAATGACACAGATGAGAAGTACAGGTGACTTTTGAGGAAAAGCTAAACTTTTAGGAGACGTGGGATACTAGACCTCTCTTTTTCCTGGCTGACTTTGGAACCGACAGATTCATAGACTGGAAAACAGTAGGATTTTTCCTTGAGAGTGTGAAAAAGTCTTGAAAAAAAGCTAGTTTTCTTACCCCAAGACGGGGGAAAATACAAAGCGGCTGCCCAATGCTTCAGCGTCCTAATGAATTGAATGGTTTTGTAAACACATAGATGGTATCATGGAGAGAAGGTTGACAGGTTTTAAAAAGCATTGGAGAATTTTTATTTAAGATGTTTAAAGGTGAAACCCTGCAGGGACTATGGCGCAAAATTTCTGAGAGGGAACTTTTGACAGAGCGAGAGCACGAAGTGGTTAAGGCTTGACGTGCCATTAGGAGGTGCCCAGATTGCAGCAGCAGATGAGTCTCAGGCCAGCGTGCGCAGCGGGGACAGGATGACAGGCACGCGTGCGGGGCCCCAGCCTCCAGCTGCAGCACGAATACAAGGGTTGGATCTGGGGAGACATGAGGGATTCCAGCCCTTCTGATTACAGCCAAAGAGACAGACAAGCTTTTGCACAGCTCTGATGAATTTTTTCTGTGATCTTTTAGAGTCACCGTAGGTGAGAATTATTCTCCTAGCTGTCCTTGTCAGTCAAAAGGAACATAAGTTAAAACAATGCGGTTTTAATGGCCAAAGAGGATTAGGATGACAGGGCAGAGGAAGACAGTTGAGGGGAAGGTAACAGATAGCAAAGAGGTCAGCTGAGTGGATTGCCAATGGGAGAATAGTTTTTAGAAGGAAATTTGGTGGTGGTGGTGGTGGTGTGTGTGTGTGTCAGACACACACACACACATACACACGTGAGATATCGAGGTGATAGCAATAGGGAAGAAAAGTTCCAGGGAAGCATGGAAAATACAAACTGGAAAAGATTTCTAGATCTTCCATCTCACTACCCACTAAAACTAATTTCCAAATACATTTATATATGTATTTATGCTTCACTGTCTCATTACTGATAATAACTATACTAGAGAGGTTGCCAAAGATGAATGTTCGGGTTTATTGGTTTGCTAAAGTGTGGGGGGGCTTGGAAAAGCTTGCCCCTTGGTGCTTTTCCACCTCGGTGTGCACACACGCAGCCACACGCATGCACATAACTTAGGCTGAGTGCGGCAGCTTGGGAGTCTGAGAACCAACAGTGGAGAGAGAAAAAGCCATAATTAGTGTTAATTGTTCACCCTTCAGTTCAAGAATAGATGCTCTGGAGAATGGGAAATGAGAACAAACATTAATTATTGAGTAAGGGACCTTGGAGACAGACACTCTGGATTAAAAGGAGAGAGATAAATTGCATAATGAATGTTAATTTTCCCTCAAAGAATTGAGTACTCAGTGGTTGGAATGGAAAAGAGGCTAAAACAGTCATGAAAGGGAAACCTCCATGTGTGACGGGGCGCGAGGGTACAGGAGGGTTACACAAACACCCTCCATCACTGCTTCCACCTTGCCCTTTGCCTCACACACAGCTCCCACGAAATTTGCTATCAGGGTTTTCCTTAGAACTCTGATTATTTACCACGATTTTCTGCTAGGAAGCTCTACCATTTCCTCAAAAGCACATAAGCCAGAAAACTGCCACACTGCATCACTGACAGGCTTAGAGGCACATGACACTTTATTTTTTATGTGTGCTGGTGGGAGTTGGACTTAAAACGAGGGAGGCGGCTCGGGCTGAGTGCCCTGCGGGAGAGGGTTGTGCCCTGTGGGAGTGACTTGGGCTCCAGGGCCTTAATTGTTGTTTTATCTTAATTAAGATACACGACACACACTCACCCTCATCCCAAACTAATCCTCTTAACTGAAAGTGAAAACAGAGAAAAGGTAATTTGAGTAGAAAATTAGAGACGAGAATTGTAGCCAATTTTGTCAAGAGGCTCTACAAACAGGCTCGTCACTGGCTGCTCCGATTCAGAGTCCTGGTTGATCCCCATGTCCAGTGCGTGGCCTTGGGGATCTTCCTGCTGCAGTGCCTCCTGCGTCTGTCCACTGTCCTCTCAGCTGTTGTCTGGGTGATTCCAGTAGCCTAAATGCTGGACCTTTTCTCTTGCCTGTTCCTTCATGCTGGCACAAACGTTGGGTTGTATGACATCCCTCCTCAAATATCTGGTTCCTTGTTGCCTGAGTAGCAGCATTTCAGCTCTATCCTGGCACAGGAGGCCTTGCCTGGTGTGGCCCTGGCCTGTTTTTCAGTTCCATCCCCTGCCATGCAGCCCCTCCCAGCCCATTCCCCCAGGCTCCTCATCATCCAGCAACCTCCCATATGAATACTCTTGGTCCCTATCCCCTTGCCTTTGTTCATGCTGTTCCCTCAGTTGGTCTTTCCTTCATCTCTGTTTATCCACTTCCATTATTTCTCAAAAGTCAGTGCAAATGGAGATTCTCTGTTAAAACCCATTCTAGTCCCCTAGGTTAGAGTTAATGGCACCTTCCTTGAACTTGTGTTATTTAGGTTTCTATTACACCACTCATTTTATTCTGCCTGTGGTAGAATTAGTTCCTTGAGAATCTGTTCTCACAAGGACTGGGAGGTCCCCGAGGGAAGTAGCCTCAGGGTCTGGAGAGGAGCCCTGGGGTGTGGGGCGAGGAGAGAAGAGCCTGTGGGACAGACAGGCCTAGGGATGAATCCAAGCTGTGCCACCCACCTGGGGTCATCAGTGTGTGCAAGGGCATTAACCTTGTGTTTCCATTTCCTCGCCAATGATATGTGGATGAAAATACTCACTTCACAGGATTAGAGGGATGGTGGAATGAGATGCTGTGTGTGGCACAGTGCCTGAGAGTGTTCTCTCTCAATATTAACCCCCTCCTTGTCTCTTGCACTTGGTAGGTATTTGGTACATTTTATCAAAGGGGTCAAACACACATGCAATGGGTCTTCCCTCTTTTAGGCCCATAATATTTTATATTGGAATTTATATTAATTCTTTACAAAATGCACTGCAAGTATGATCTGGTTTGATTGTCACAAAGCAATGTGAACTAGGATGGCAGACATTATTATCATTGCGTTAGGAGTTAAGGAACATGGCAAGCTGCTGTAATAGAGGCTCCAAAACATGAAGATTTGTTTCTCTTTCACTAAGAGTCCAGAGAGAGGCGGACAGACCGGGATGGCTCTGCTCCATGAAATTATCAGGGCGTCGTGGCTCCTTCTATCTAATGGCTCCGTCAGCTCATACAGAATTGCCCTCTTCCACAGTTGAAGCTGTTTCACCACCACAACCAAACCCAAGCGGAAAGAGAAGGAGGAGGGCAAGCAGTTTCTTTTTAAGGAAATGACCTAGACGTTTCCCATGTTACTTCCACTCACATTTTATTAGCCAAAACTAAGTCACGTGGCCATACCTGTTTGTAAGGGAGGCTGGGAGGTATAATTTCTAGCTGGGCTGCCGTATGTTCAGTTAAACATTAGGGTGGGCATTTTATGAGGAAAGGAATGATGGAAGAGTGGATCCTGGGGAACAATGAATCTCTGCTACTCATGGTTTCAATCCATATTTATGGATAATGTTCTGGGAGTACCTACTACCTTAGATTTGCCACATAAAAGATGCGTGACTTTGAGCAAATCACTATACCTCTCTGGGCCTCAGTTTCCGTACCCATAAAATGACAGGGTTTTCAAAGTGTGCTCTTATAGCTCTAGTGGCTCTTGAGATATTGCCCCCACCCCCAGGAACTGGCTTAGGAGGGGAAGAATTAGCTGGACTGTGGAGAAGTTAGAAGGACAGTCAGACCGTCTCCACTTCAACCAGGGAGCTCTGCTCGTATCCATGGCATCCACTGATGACCTCGACAAATCTGACAAAGTGCTCCCTCTGCTTAAACACTGATGAAGGTGATGCCTACATTCCTTCTCAACCCTAGTGTTTTCCCAAACAGAACAAATGCCAAGGGAAGTAGAATTCATGGCTTCCCCGACTCTGTAAAAAAATATAAGTGCCATCATATATAAAAAATAAAAAGAAATGAAATATTCTCCAACACTTCATGTTGACTATTTTCTTTAAAAAAGAATTTCTAACAGATTCAGAGAAAACTATTATTTTTGACATTTTCCTGCTTTGAAAGCAAAAAGTGGTAATGATACTACATTTTCAGCCACATGAGGTAGGGGAGTTTTTGCGCTTACAGAAATCAGGAGAGGTTTTTGTCATAGGAAAGGAGACTCCCTAGTGTTTTTTGGTGGCTCTCAGAACGTTTTCCAGTGTGGGCTGCTGAGACTGCTCTTTTCACTGTGGTGAGGTAAACAACTCTGCTTCTCTCTGAAGTCTGGGACAAACATAGCTTTGACAACCTGCCCAGTGATACATGGGATGAACCAGTTAGCCCCATGATTTCTGCAAGGAGAGTATATTGGTCAAGGCTCAGCACAGAACAGAAAGCACCAGGCATTATGGGAGGAAACGAAGTGACTACAGAGACTTGGTGCTTACAAAGTTGCTGCAGCAAATCTGCTGATTTAGAACTGATGTTTGGAAAAGAAAAATAAGAATATGCGTGAATTATAAAATGGCTGAGATTCTGCTCCAGGATTTAGGCAGCAGAACTGCCCTCCTGAGTCTCCTTGGGAAAGGGGTTTGTTTAATAATATGCTGCATTGTAGCTGGAAGGAATCTTGAAATCATTAGTTGAGCATTTACCGAAGTGTGTTCCCCAAACTATTTAGATCCACATGATGTTGTACTAAAAGCAATAAAGTATTCAGTGGTCAAATAAGTTTGGGAAACATTGCTGTCTTCATCTCAAAGAACCAGAATTCAAATCAGCATATTAGAGGCTCCGTGAAGTCCTGCAGTAAGGAATCTGCTTGACTTATTTGGCCTCCAAACCTTTTGTTATTTTATGTAATTCCTGTTACACTTATGAGGAACTGGGGCTCTGTGGGATGTATGCTGGGAGTATGGATCTAAACCCCATTCCTCTTTTTCTATATGAAGAAGCTGAGTTCCAAAGCAGTGAAATTATTTGCCCACGATCACAGAAATCGGTGGTGGTAGAGCCAAGGCTTCAGAAATTTAGTTTTGAGTTCTTTATTCTTCCTCATGCTGCCTCAGCTAAAGGCCTTGCCCTTTCAATCTGAAGCATCTTCACAACGGCTACCCCAGGAAAATCATACTCTGTCAACTATTCCACCAACACTTGTCCCCATAACCAACATTATCACAAATGACAAATGGGGAGAACAAAGAGCAAGTCAACCACTAAGCATATGTTTGCCCCCAAATAATCAGTGTTTTGAGACCAGATGGGATATTCTAGAACCCTTTATCTTTTTGTTTACCAAATTGCAGACCATCAGGGAATGACACCAAGTATATCGCCTATTACTGAAAACAAATAACTCCCAAATCTAGTGACTTAAAACAACAAATCTTTATTATATCTCACACAGTTTCTGTGGAAATCTGGGAGTGGATTATGTGTGTGATTCTGGTATAAAGTCCCTTATTAGCCTGTAGTCACAACGTCAGCCAGGGATGCAGTTATCTGAAGGTTTCGGTTTCACTGGTGTGGGAGCATTTTACAGTAGCTCACTTACAAGCCATGAGAGTCCATTCTGGCTATTGGCAGGAAGCTTCAGTTCCTTGCCATGCAGACCTCTCCATTAGACTACTTGAGTGGCCACATAATAGACATGGTGGTTGGCTTTCCTCAGAATGAGTAATTCAAGAGGGAAAGCAAGGAGGAAGTTCCTTTTATGGCCCAGTCTCAGAAGTCACATACTGTCACATCTGTTATGTTCTATGTTTACTAGAAGGGAGCTGCTATGTCCAGCCCACACTCAAGAGGAGGGGAATTAAGCTCTCCCTTTTAAAGGAATAAGTGTCAGAGGATTTGTAGACATATAGGGGGTGGGCAAAAGTAGGTTAATGATAATAAATAATACAATAATTAATAAATACATACAAGAATACGTTGTTTCACATACAACTGTAAATCTACTTTTGCTTACCCTTGTATTTTATTTTACTTTATTTCCATTTATTTCATTTTATCTTTTAAATCCTCACCCAAGGACATGCTTATTGATTTCAGAGAGAAGGGATGAGAGGGAGAGAAACATTGATGTGAGAAAGAAACATTGATCGGTTGCCTCTCACACATGCCCTGAATGGGGACTGAACCTGCAACCTAGCCGTGTGCCTAGACCAGGAATCGAACCCATGACCTTTCAGTTTATGGGATGGCTCTCTAACCAACTGAGCCACACTGGCCACGGCACCACCCCAGTATTTTAAAATCACCACACCAACAAGATTTGCAAGAGAGAAGGATGCTAATTAAATTATCAAAAACAAAACATGTTTTGGAGGTGAAAATTCATCTAGGATAAGAACAAGTGCTAATTAGAAACTCTGAAAGAGATCAGGAATTTAAATTTACGTGGGACCTAGAGTCCTAAATCATTGACACAGATATTCTTGAACTTCTTGCAGTAAAAAATTTCTGAATAAAAGAACTTTTGAAAAAAAAACTTCTATAGTTGCCATTGCAATTAGGAGAATAGATGAAGGATTTGAATAAAGAATAAGCAATTTAGAGATCATATCCAATGTTTTGACTTGTATCCTTTCAAGTTAACTTCTTCTTTCTTAAGCCTTTGAATTTTCTAAGTGTTACAATACCCCAACATGACCAAGAGGGTCAAATTCCATCTCTAGTCTTCACATCTCTTTTTTTTTATGAAGGTTTATGTTCATTTTTCTTTTCTGTATGAAAGCAAGATATCATGATCTAATTGCCTAAGAATTTATTTCCAAATAGATGTTGACAAAGTCTGAAAGTCTCAGAAAAAAAGAGACAGATCATATTTACTCCTTTACTGAGGATTAAAAAAAAAAACAAAAAAAACAACCCCAACCATGATCATGATTCCAAAAGCATTTTCCTTGTGGCACCTGGGGTATTCAGTCAATCAACAAGCATGTCTTGAACATATGATAAGAATAAGAGATTCTCTAGGACTCATACATTTGGGAGCTAAACAGAAAACAGATGAGGATAAATACAGCGATCACAAAAGTGGGAGTGAGAGAGAAGGATGAGCTGAGGCTACATTCAGGCAGTTCTGAGACGAGGCGGATTTATTAAGGGAAATGTCCCAGAAAAGATAAACCTTCCCCTGGAACTTCAACATATTCTAAATATTTGGGAGAATTTAGGCAGAGACTGGGAGATAAGAGAAGGAAGACTGAATGTTTGGACCATCAAAGGAAAGAGAAAAGGGTGTGCCTGAATGTAGTGGGAGATGAGATTGGATGGGTAGGTGGGGGATGGTGATCAAGATGGATTTAAACACATTTAGCTGCAAAGAGTTTGGTGTGGTTGGAGCAAATCCTTTGCAAAAATTAAATTTTTTTCCCAGTATACTGCTTCTCAAAACAAAATAAAGAAAAACAAGACAAAACAACAAACTTTTCCCATTAATAGAGACTCTTAGAAAGCTAGATCTGTTCTAAGGACCCTTGTAGGGAGATGTGGATTTAAGTTCCTGCCTCATATTCCAGGGCACCATCCAATCACCATTAAGACAGAAAGTCTACCAGCTGAATATGGAGGAAAGGCTAGAGTGGGGGCAGTGGTGGACTGATTCACTCATTCATTCAACAAGCTCACAGTGAATACCTTTAGGTTTGAGAGACAAGTAGGGTTACTGTTCATGGGGTCGGGACAAGATGGCAGGCCAACCTCCATTTATTTAGCATAAGTTTTACTTCTCTCTCTTTCTTTGGGTAGAAAAAAATATTGAAAGATTTTTCAGTCAACATTCATTGTGATCCTGTTATGCACGCATCAGGCACCGTGGTAGGGGCTGGGGATACCGAAATGACTGAAACATCGTATCGACAATTTGACAACAAACCTAAATATTTAACTTAAATATTCCTTTTATACTTCTGACTTTTGCTTTGCCAAAAGGGGAGCTATTTCTCCCGGAACAGAGTGTACAAATGTGCAGCAGGTGGGCAGAATCGTATTTGCCTTCCAGCTGTTGCACCAGCTGTGTCACGAGGACAGTGCCCTCCACCTGTCTAACTCCCGCTTCCGCCAAGTCGGAACCAAGTTATTTTTGTCCTCATATCATAGCACAACCCAAGCAGTGGTGGAAGTTCTTTAACCCTGAATTTGGAACCAAATGCAGTTTGGTTTCTGGAAACCATGTATCAGGTGGCTAGTTCAACAAAAACAGACACTACATGAACAACGCAGCAATAACAGTCACGGCGCTTTTCAACTGCTCTCAGTGGAGGAGTTGGCCCTCTCATTTCAGATGGAATGAGGAACCTTGGACATGGGGAGGGACTGACCCAAAGTCATCTGACAGCAGAGAGGACAAGCGAGGGCTACTCAAATCTCTCGGCTCTGAATCCATGCTCTTTTTATTAAGCTGGTTGTGACATAAGCGCCAGATGAGCGCAGACTTTAATCTCCCCCAGCAAGAGGCCTGCTGGCTGTACGACTCATGCATACACATCCGATGGTTCCTGGGCGGCTGACACTCATCACCCTCTGACTTCACTTCTTTCCTCTGTGCAAAATGGCTGCTGCACGGAGCCAGCATCTCCTTTCCAAAAACTTAACGTGCCAGAAGGGATTTTGGAAACTGCCTTGATATCTGTCAGGAGCCAGATGATTCACAGCAATGAACCAACACACATAACAAGGATACCTGATTGGATTACCAATTAGCCACCTCTACCTCTGGAGGGTGCTTGGAAAGAAGAGAAAAGGTGATGTTTAGTTTGGGCAAATACCAAAAGGGCTTTATCATTCTCATCAAGGCATCAGCACGGCCCATTAGACCTCCTCCAAGCCATTCCACGGGAATTTCTCTCTCCAGATGCTCTAGCAAGAGTAAACTTGTTATGCAAACATTGGGTTATTATGTCTGAGCTACAGAAGCACCTCTGTGTCAGCGAGAGGGGAGAAACTGGCTGACTTGCGTCTGTTTTTAATGATGTCTCTGCTGCTGGGTAGTTTTGGAAGCTGCAGGTAAAATCTTTCCCAGTGAAAATGAGGCTGACTTGGGATGTATCATCTTACCTTCACTCGACAGAAGCTTATTGGGTTGGGTGGGCCCTGGGAGGGACAGGCAGATGTTTTCTCCATTTGGACCCAGCAAGAAGTGTCCCAGTGAGAAGTCTCTGGACTCTTCTTGAAAATAAACACAAGCATGGGCAGTGTTAGCACCAGTGCAGGGAGGGAGGCTGAAGCCAGACTGTGTTCCCTGGATCTCTGGAGGAAATGCTGGTGTGCTCAGAGGCTCTTCAGAGTACAAGGTCAGCTCTGTTTCTGGAATTCAGCAGAGCAAGATCCTTGTTTAATTCCTGCCCCCTAGAGGTAAAGGTGGGATGAACAGAGTGGGCCTGCCACCAGCTGATACCATGATTTTGTGCGAATCTGGAAAAGGTGGCCCCTCTGGGCTCAAGCAGCCCCACTGGGCCAGCCTAGGCTGGAGAGGGGGCACCTTGTGTGAAGAAAATGGAGCCCCTTCCTGTGGGCGTGTGTAGCTCAGACATGGCACAGGGTTTGGTGAGTCTAGCCTCTGCGTTCCCTCTGCTTTGTGCAGTGCTCGGCAGGTACCACCATGCCCTCTGGGCCAAATGGGGGGCCTGCTTAGTGACTCCGGGGAGCTCAGGCCAGGGCAGAAAAGGAAGCTGTATTTCCCTCAGTTGCTTAGAAAGATTGAAAGTGCTTGTTTGCCCCCACCTGCCCTATCTCTAAGGCGAAGGGATCAGGAGTAGAGTTAGCCACCAGTGAATTAGACACTTACAAGTATACAAACAGATACACAAACACACAGAAGCATGACACGCACACAAGAAAACACACTCACACATTTACAGAGATGTGTATACGTATATACATGAACGTATGTATACCCACAAGGCAAGTGTGCACACACATGCACATGTACCACAAATGAATAGGAACACCTACACTAATGTGTGCACCTTGTTTGCAGACATACATGCATTCCTGCATAATCACACACATGCATGCAGAGGTGTGTGTGAACGTACACAAGCACATACGTGCACCAGCATAGGCATATTAGCATGTGTCCTCCCACACACCTTCACTTACACCCACCCAACCTACACACTTGGGGTTTCAGGCTGTACCCTTGTCACAGTCATGGCTCTGGCATTCATTCTAATCAGATTCTCTCTTTATCAGGATGGCTGGGTAAGAGTGTGTGTGTGCGTGTGTGTGGTGTGATGTGTCCTGACCACACAACCTCCTAGGAATGCCCTTGGTGCTGTCATGTGGTAGCCGACGTTTGGTTCCTTTGTATCAAAACTAAGAAAGCGTCAGCGCATGCAAGTGTAAAAGGGAGGGGATTGTGAAAGAAAGGCTCTCTCTGAAATGGTTGTGACAATGATGACTTTGGAGGAAAAGAGAGAGTTGTGGGGGAGGGGATTTAATTTTGACCATTTCAGCCTTAAACAGAGAAGTTGTAAACACAGTGGAGTTATGTGTTTAATTGTGGATCTATGTATTTAATTTATGCTTACAGGACTTCCAAGTATACACGCTTGGAGGGAGTGTTGAGGGGGAGAGAGAGAGAGACTGAGAGAGAGAGAGAGATTGAGAGAGCGAGAGATTTATTTAAACAGTGAGGCCTCTGTCTCTGGTGAGCATGAGATGAAAATGAAAAACGTGGTATCTGTTGTCTTCTTGGTGCCTCTCAGTTCTCACATGCCTCTCACAGTGTTTCTTTCAGGCCTGGGTGTGATTCTGCTGTTAACAGATACTTTTTTCACATTGTCTGGAGCCCAAACAACCCCTTCTCCTTCATCTGGTGCTTAACTAGAGAAAGCAGCCCAAGGCTCCGAAGAGGGAGGGATAGCTGGCTGAGCTGCTGTTTCTAGAAAATGGTTTGTCTGTCCCCAGCATGGTACCTCCCAATGGGATTTTCAGAGGCAATTTGGACCCTAAGCAATTTTATGAGCTGCTTTTAGATCAAAGCCCTCATGGAAGCTGTTACTATACTGTCTTTGCATCACTGCTCTTGTGTAAGCATCTTAGTCTCCTAGACTGTCAGCTCTTAAGGGTAAGAACTAAGTCATAGAGGGTGTGGCCTTGCCCTACCTCACCCTTAGTAGAAATCGGGAGTCCTTCTTTCTCTGTGAACGGGTCACAGGCTCTGCCCTGGGCTGCAGGATGACTTCCCATTGCCCATATCGCCAGGCTCCCTGGCCCTGGAGGGTTATGGCTGGGTGTCGAGTCTGCCTGGTAAATCCAGTAGCATGTCTCCCAAGGAGCTCAGGGAGCACAGGGAGCTGCGTCACCACGTGTTGCTGCCAGCAGTGAGGAAAGCACAGAACAGCTTGGCAATGCGTGTTGGTGCAGCAAACCCTTAAAACATGTACTGACTGTTTGGGAATATGCATGGTGAGCATTAATCCCACTGACATTTTGGAAACACTGCCGATTTCCCCTTCTCAATGGGGCGGCTTTCTGACAGCTTACATCATGGGTGCCTCATGGCCCTGGAAGATGATTAAAATGAGCATGAAGCCAAAGACAAGCCAAGGTGGGGGCATCCAGACCCCCACGCCCCCAGAGTGACTACCTTGTCCTTCTGCTGGGAGTGCAGCCCTGGACCGTCTCACGTTTGGGGAGCCTGCGGGGCAGCTACGGCTTGATGTCTGGAAGCTGTCCAGGCTCCTCTGGCTCTCTGGACTTTTTCTTCCTTCAATCAGGGACAGTGGTGGGGTCACATTCTGGAGTGGGGCATCATCATCTTCAAAAGCAAAAGGAGAAAAAGCATGAGTGGGGGAACTCTTGAATCAGCAAGAAGGAGAAGCAACCTCTTTTCTAACTTGGTTGATGGCTTATTCCACTTATTCTCTAGTTGGTCCCTCTTTCCAGCCCTGCTAAGGAGCTAGGTAACTACTCCCTTGGTCAAGGTGAAATTCCTCTTGGCTAAAGCAGTGCCCTCTCTTCAGTTGGGGGAAACTCCAAGAACTGGGAGGAACTGAGCTGTGATGGTTGTTATTCTCATTCTATCGATGGGCTCCTGATACAGAAGAAAGACCGGAGAGGCTGCAGAGTCCTTCTAGCCCTGAGTCTGAAGGTTCTTACTAGAGGAACCTCAGCTTTAGAGCTCCTGGGATCATTGGCTACAGAGTTCTGACTGCAAATCAATTTCCCTAAGCAGAACCAACGATCACATGGCTCCTCAGGGCCAGAAAGTACAAAGTAGTGCCCTCCAGACGGCGGTTAGAGGTAATGGGACTGATGATGATGCTCTACCTCTGTCCCCTCTTTTTGCTTCTCAAAACGAGCAGGGACTGCTCCAGGGAGGTGAAACCCAATAATCTAGGTGACTGAGGCGTGGTCTTAATCTCTTGGAGAGAGAGAGAGGTTTTATTTCATGTTAATACACTGTTGCTGTTTGTACTTAAAAGCTGGCTTTCCACAAGGTTTCAAAGTATCACAAGCTTCTTGTTTATTACAAAGGGAAAAGAAAGGTATCTTTGCAAAGGAGAAATCTAGCCACCTTTAACCAAATAATAAAATTTAACATCGCTTGTAATGGAATGAGATACAAGTGAAATAAATATAAAGGGATCGTTTGTGTCCCTTGGTGCGAAGCACTGAGAGGGATTCAACATCATCTGCTCTTGTTGCCAAAAGATGTTTGATCAGAATCTAATCACAAGGAAACAGACACATCCAAATTGAGGTTCACTCTATAGCAACTAGCCTATCCTCTTCAAAAATGTCAATGTCAACCGTCTTGGAAGAAATCTCCAAGGTCTGGATGAGAATGCAGTGGACTGACACCTTGATTTTGGCCCTGTGAGACACTGAGAGAAGAACCTAGATATACCATGCCCAGATCTATAGAAGTGTGAGCTGGTAAATGGGTCCTTTTTTAAGTCACTACCTGCCCCCACCCCCGAAAGAGTCAATGTCATGATAAACAAGTTGAGGAAATGTTTTAGATTAAAAGATTCTTAAGAGAAGAACTAAATACAATCCATGCTCCTGAATTGAATCCTGAATTGATTGAGGAAAAAGGCACTATAAGAAACATTATTGGTATAATTAGAGCAGTGTAAATAAGGAGTATGTGTTAGAAAATGGTATTACATGTTAATTTTCTTGATTGTGATAATTGTGATTATCAAAGAGAATTTCCTTGCTCTTAGGAGAAATGTGCTGAAAAGGGATAAAATGTACAAAGTCCACAAGTTACTCTCGGATGTTTCAACAATAGAATATGTATGTGTATATAGGCATAAATAAAACCTAGCTTTATTTTTATGACATTAAAGGTGAAATAATACACGGCTCAGTGAATCAGTGTGTATGTGCAAACTCTGAGGCAACAGGACAGTCCCACTTACCCACTCTAAGCACCCTTGCCCGGGGACCTCTGTGAGAGAAGGGTTGCCACGGAAACCTTGCCTCCTTGGACTCCCGATGCATCTACTACTAGGTTGGGTCATGTACTGAACTAACTTACAACAGAGTATCAGGGACTTTTTAGACTAGCTTCTTCCTGGCTGGGTGGCAGAGGACGGACAAGCTCAAGATTCTCGGTCCCTGGTGGACACGGCAGCTCCAGACAAGTGGAGGGAAGTGCGAGGTGAGTAAAGCCCAAGACAAAATTCACTGCTGTTGCCATTGATCTCAACGGCTCAGGCTGTGCAGTTGATGCCATGGCCCACAGATGGAAAGCTCCTTCCTGACCTGTTTGCAGACAGTGATCCTTGCCAATATTTTGAGTTTTTAAAAAAAGATTTTAATTATTTTTAGAGAGAGGGGAAAGGAGAGAGAAAGAGAGGGAGAGAAACATCGATGTATTGGTTGCCCCTTGCATGCCCCGCACTGGGGACGTGGTCCACAACCCAGTCATGTACCCTGACTGGGAATTGAGCCAGCCACCTTTTCATTTGCAGGATGATGCCCAACCCACTGAGCCACCCCAGTCAGGGCTATTTTTAAAAAAATATATTTTATTGATTATGCTATTACAGTTGTCCCATTTTCCCCTCTGCCCTGCACACCCCCTCCCACCTGGATTCCTGCCCTTTAGTTCATGTCCATGGGTCATACATACAAGTTCCTTGGCTTCTATGTTTCCTATACTATTCTTAACCTCCCCCTGTCTATTTTCTACCTACCATTTATGCTACTTATTCCCTGTACCTTTTCCTCCTCTATTCCCCTCCCACTCCCCTGCTGATAACCCTCCATGTGATCTCCATTGTGATTCTGTTCCTGTTCCAATTGTTTGCTTAGTTTGTTTTTATTTTTGTATTTTTTAGGTTTGGTTATTAATAGTTGTGAGTTTGTGCCCTGGCTGGTGTAGCTAAGTGGATTGAGCGCAGGCTAGGAACTAAAGGGTCACTGGTTCGATTCCCAGTCAGTGCACATGTCTGGCTTGTAGGTCAGGTCCCCAGTGAGGGCCATGTGAGAGGCAACCATACATTGCTGTTTCTCTCCCTCTCTTTCTCTCCCCCTTCCCCTCTTTCTAAAAATAAATAAAATCTTAAAAAAAAAAGTTGTGAGTTTGTTGTCATTTTACTATTCATAGCTTTGATCTTCTTTTTCTTAGATAAATCCCTTAACGTTTCATATAATAAGGGCTTGGTGATGATGAACTCCTTTAACTTGACATTATCTGGGAAGCACTTTATCTGCCCTTCTATTCTAAATGATAGCTTTGCTGGATAGAGTAATCTTGGATGTAGGTCCTTGCCTTTCATGAATTGGAACACGTCTTTCCAGCCCCTTCTTGCCTGCAAGGTTTCTTTTAATTTTTTTTTTTTTTAGATTTTATTTATTTATTGTTAGAGGGGAAGGGAGGGAGACAGAGGGAGAGAAACAGCAATGTATGGTTGCTCCTCACATGGCCCCCACTGGGGACCTGGCCTGCAACCCAGGCATGTGCCCTGACTGGGAATCGAACCAGGACCCTTTGGTTCCCAGCCCGTGCTCAATCCACTGAGCTACACCAGCCAGGGCTGCAAGGTTTCTTTTGAGAAATCAGCTGACAGTCTTATGGGAACTCCTTTGTAGGTAACTGTCTCCTTTTTTCTTGCTGCTTTTCAGATTCTCTCCTTATCTTTCATCTTGGGCAATGTAATTATGATGTGCCTTGGTGTGTGCTTCCTGGGGTCCAACTTCTTTGGTACTCTCTGAGCTTCTTGGATTTCCTGGAAGTCTATTTCCTTTGCCAGATTGGGGAAGTTCTCCATCATTTTTTCAAATAACTTTTCAATTTCTTGCTCTTCCTCTTCTCCTTCTGGCACTCCTATGATTCATATGTTGGAATATTTAAAGTTGTCCTGGAGGTTCCTTAGCCTTTCCTTACTTTTTTGAATTCTTGTTTCTTTATTCTGTTCTGGTTGAATGTTGTTTTTTCACTTCTGCTCCAAACCATTGAATTGAGTCCCGGTTTCCCTCCTGTCGCTGTTGGTCCCCTGTACATTTTCCTTTATTTCACTTTTCATAGCCTTCAATTTTTCCTCTATTTTGTGACCATACTCAACTAATTCTGTGAGCTTCCTGATTACCAGTGTTTTGAACTGTGCATCTGATAGGTTGGCCATCTCTTCATCACTTAGTTGTATTTTTTCTGGAGCTTTAATCTGTTCTTTCATTTGGGCCATTTTTTTTTGTCTAGGTGTGCCTGTTATGTAGTAAGGGGGCGGAGCCTTAAGTGTTCAGTAGGGTGGGGTAACCCATGTCACTGTATTGTGATGCTGTATGTCGGGGAGGGGTCTGAGAGGGAACAATGCTGCTTGCTCCACTTTTTGCCAGCTTTCAGTCATTTCTCCCGCTACCCACAAGCAAATCGGGCCCTTCTGGTGCTGATTTCCAGGTGGGTGAGTTTGTTACATTCTAGGACCCTGTGGATCTCTCCATCTAACTCTCCTGTGAGGCTGGGAGTTTCTCCCAAAGCCACAACCCTCACAGGTTTTTTTAGTCGGAGGTTTTGAGGCTTTATTTTCCCACGCTGGGACCCTGGGTGGCTCGGTCTGTCTTGCTTCCCAGTTGCTCCTCCCAGTTTATCCGTATGCAAATGTGGGACTGCCTTCTCTGCCAGCCGTTGCCTTGCCATGAGTCCTCTCCACCCAGCTGCCCGTCTCCGCCCCTCCTACTGGTCCGGATGAATGTTTCCTCTTTAACTCCTTGGTTGTCGGACTTCCATACAGTTCGATTTTCTGGTAGTTCTGGTTGTTTTTTGCTTTTAAATTTGTTGTTGTCCTTCTTTTGGTTGTGGGAGAAGGCACAGTGTGTTTACCTACACCTCCATCTTGGCTGGAAGTCTGTTTTTTGTTTTTTGTTTTTTAAAGGAAACTTTATAGACTTTAGGATGATTAATTCTCACTTAACAGATAGAGTAAAAAAAGCCCTTGCCACAATAATTAGAAGAAGTTCTCAAAACCATAATGTCTCAGGAAGGTCCTGACCTGGGTCCAATGTTCTCTTTATGCTAAAAGGCAGCATAACGAGTAAGAACAGCACAGATTCTGGCACCAGGAGGCCTGAGCTCCAATCCCAGCTGGGCCACTTATAGTTGTGTGACCTCAAACAAATGATTTATCTCTCAGGGCTCCAGTTTTCTAACCTGTGAAGTGAGGGTAGGGTTGATGTTAGAAGAAATGAGATACCATGTGTTAAAAATTAAGGACAGTGCCTGGCCCAGAGGAAGAACTCCTTAAATATTAATGTGCACCCTTGGCATCTTCTGATTGCCACTGGCCAGAGATAACCTAACGCTTGTGATACTGACATCTTGCACTTGCTCTTTGGAAAGGAGGTTCAGTTTTCTGAGAATGGGGAGCTTTTTAAATATGGCCCATTACTTTCAACCTATCCAACACATACAGACACACACCCATGTGTGTAATTTCAAATGTCCATATGATGTATTGGAAGATGGGAGTGAAGATTTTTATTATTGATATTATGGACATTTTAATGAAGAAATACATATTCCTAAACAGTTTAGAAATGAAATTTTATTGGCTAAAATCATGGAATAAACTATAGAGCATGCAGCAAACTTTTACTCAGTTTGGGGCTGGCTGTTTTACTTCTGCCACCAGAGAGTATTAGCAGTGGATGATCTGAAGAGTAACTTGCGAGCTAGACACTAAGCTGGCTTTACTGCAGCACGTTGGCTATGGCAGCTGCTGCCTGAACAAAAGTCATCCTCAAGTGGCCAGAGAGGAGCTCACCTCCCTTCCAGCCTCCTTTCCCATAGCTGAGGGCCCTTGTGTATCTTGCCTTGCTTCCCTTTGGGGTAAGATTCCTGCGGGATGCTGGAGAGTGGGAGTAGCTACCTTGAGGTGAGAGCGTGTCTCTGCTCATTTCCACAGGGAGATGCACTGTTAACTCCCCCAGGCTTTCTAAGGATGCGTGCTTCAGGGGAGGCCTCCCCAAAGGACCGGCCTCCTCTTCTGTTTCTGGTCCTGACTCAGTACATGGAGCACCTGGGAGACAAAAGAAAGCCAAGTTGTATAAAATGTCTGTGGTTTGTGCCAGGTGCCTCTTTTATGAGGAACCCATCTTTTCCCTGCTTGCACCATGTGATTTGGGTGGAGCTGTGTCCAGTCCCTGAATCCATGGGTAGGCCTGGGGTGGAAGCCTGGCTGGTGAGAGCACGTTACAGACTTAGCCAGAGTGATTGGGTCCAGGGTGGGCACGTAACTCAATCAGAAGCAATTCTAGTACTTTTGCAAGATCTTGCAGGGTGTTCAACCTGTGGCCCGCAGGCCACATGTGGCTCAGGATGACTATGAATGTGGCCCAACAAAATTGTAAATTTACTTAAAACATTATGATACTTTTTTGTGATTATGTGTTGCAATGTGTGGCCCAAGACAACTCATCTTCCAGTGTGGCCCAGAGATGCCAAAAGATTGGACACCCCTGTTAGAGACACAGCCTTTTGACTGGGATGAACAGGTAGGAGGTCAGCATGGCATTGCAGGAGGCCATCTTTACCACTGCAGGTGACAGCTTGGTTGAGAGGAAAGGCCAACAGAGCTGAAGGAGTTAGACAAATAGTGCCCAGGTGAAAATTTCTGAGGCCTGGATCCAACAGAGCCTGAGATTTTCTCATCCTGGCACTACCCAGTTGCATTTCTTTTTTGCTTAAAACAGTTTGAGTTAGGTTTCTGAAACTTGTTATTGAAGGAGTTCTCACTGACACACAAAAGCAGTCAGAACTCGGTGGGTTCACTGTCTCTGTACTTTACTTCTATTTTTCACTTGGTGGTGTGTTGGCAAGCTTAGTGTGTCTAACAGCTTTAAGAATCTGGTTCATGATTGGCCTGGTGGTCTTGCTGACCTTCTTGCCAGGATTATCATAATAAATAATCAGGATTTAACCCAATCCCATTAATGTGTATTTTTATCTGTATTAAGTAAGTTTTTTATCCTGATGTTTTGACATCTGGGTTCTTATTGGTGGGACTGTTCCTCCCAGAGCCAGCCGATTCCTAGAGGTAGTAAAGGGCCACCTGTGAGCATGCCTTCTATGTGCAAACCAACCAATCCAGAGTCCCTAACCCAAAGTGACCCTGTTTATGGAGCTCTTATACCCCCAGGCTACTATCTACCTGCCTTAAGCATCCCAGGGCCAGCTACCAGACAATGAGGGATGGCCCCTATGCCCAGAACCCACCAAAACTATTCAAACTAACCAATCCCAAATGGGCTTAGCCTGTTTACCCTGCCTCACTCATTCCTTCCTGCAAAAACCACAGCAAAGACTCTTACCCATTCCTACTTCCCCAGCCCTTCTGCCTCCCAACTGACCCTCACACTTCCCCATGTGGCCCTGCATGGCATGGTCTACCCCTTCCTTTTGGGGACTGTGAGGAAACTATCTTTTCAATGGCAATTGTCTCCTGATCTGTTGGTGTCTCCATATCTGAATAATAATAGAACTTACATTTAAAATACTGTTTATTTTTTAAGGAGCCAAATAATTTTTCAAAGTGTAATATCTACAGTGAAATGCACAGATCTTAAGTGTAAAATTTAATGAGTTTTGAAAAATGTATATATCCATGCAACCAACCAAGATTTAGAATATCTTGATCACCTCAGAAACTTCTCTTATGTATCCTTCCATTGGCTGGTCTTTTAAGCTCAACAGTTAGGCATTCTTCAGAGTGAGAATTCCGAACAGCCTCAGAACAAAACTTTCTGAGAAATCAGTGGTAGTTTCTGCTAAGAAAGCTCAGAATTAGGAGCCCCTCAAAATTGGAGTGGCTGTTTAGAGAGCCACCTTCGGCCTCAGAATGCCCAGAGAAGTCCCAGGAATAAGACTGTCTTAGGCAAGGGAGCTGCAGACTGATTTGGGAAGGGCAAGAAGAATTTCTCCTTGGGACATGGGGTTAGTGGTCACTCAGAAGTCTCCTCCACAAAGACTTCCTAAATCATCAGTTGGAGTTGATCTTTCCTTTACCCATATTCTCTTAGCACTTTGCTTACAAGCACAAAATCTGTACTCTGACAAAGATCTTAGAGATCATCCGTTACATAACAACCTAATTCAAAATCAGGAAAATGGTTCTTCAAACAAACATTTGTTTATTTATTTATTAATAAAATGAAGATCCAAGGAGCGAAACATCCTTTATATCTTGGCTACCAGGAAACTCAACTAAATTCAGTGCCTACTTAATGTAATAAATTCATCCCAGATGTCTGATAACATCTATTTCTTGACTTCTTTTTTTTTAATTATTTTATTGTCGTTCAATTACAGTTGTCTGCATTTACCCTCCCCCCACCCCACCCCAGGCAAACCCACCTCCCTCCCTTGCTTCCCACCACCCCCTTGGTTTTGTCCATGTGTCCTTTATAGCAGTTCCTGAATACCCTTGTCCCCATTCTCCCCTTCCCCCTCCCCTCTGGTTACTGCCAGAATGTTCTAAACTTCAATGTCTCTGGTTCTATTTTG
>PVJI01011713.1:0-54852 GCA_004026765.1 Micronycteris hirsuta
TTATTATTTTTCTTATTTTAGGTTATTTTCAAATTATTTTCTTCTTTATCTTTCTTTTTCCTTCTCTTTTGCTTTCTTTTCCTTCTTTATCTCCCTCCCCCTCACTTCTTTATCAACAGGTGAGACATTAAAACCTGGAATTGTGAAGAGAATAGAGTGGGATCCAGACAAGAGTCAGCCCAAAAAACAGAGAGTGACAACAAATATCCGCTATTTATTCTTGCATTCAGTAAATGTATAGTACTGATTAACCATTTGGGTTACTGAATGATAATCATGGTACTAATGAAATTATATGTCTACTATCCCTTGGTTTTAGATTAAACAATATGAAATTGTCAGTATTTCATTTTTACCTCAAAAATATTTCATATTTGAACCTAGTATTTTTATCACTGAGTATTCTAATGGTAAATGTTAATTAATAGCTTATAAAGACAAAATCAGCAGAAGTATATCAATTTAACAAAAAAGATAAATCTTAAAATCTGAGTCTATCCAGTATTTGCTCCTCTTTATGGGTTATCAGCTGCCAAAATAACAATAAGATCAGATTTCTTATTAGAAAGGTATTGCCTACAAAACTTTCTGGATTAATACTTGTTTCAATAACTTTCAATTAAAGCATTAATGAGTTAATCTATTTGTAGTAACTTTGAACCTAAATTTAATGTTTTTAAAAGAAAGCATTGACCCCCCCATGCTCCGTAAAACATCATGGTGTCATTACACTAATGGTCCCACTGGGAGAAGCCCAACCCAGTTTACTGAAGGGAGATTTTAATATCGTGATAGATACAAACCTCAACTTAATTAAAAAATGCTTTCATGCATAGTAGATGCTTACTATACTCAGCTATTTGAGATGTTGTGACACTTACTGAATTTTCACATAAATTGCTATCCTATGAATAAGACTATTATATCGGTTTATAAAGCCTGATATATTTCCTACCTCCCAAATGGGTATTCAACAAACTTCAATTGTGTCTTTATATTATACTTAACTGTAACTTAGTAATTATTCTTTAAGGGAGAGGGGAGTAGAAAGAACTCAAATTGCATGATGGAGTCCTTTTGAGGGGGAATTAGCATTGTTTTTAATAAAGGGAGAATTATTCTAAGTAATTTTGAATTCTCATCTCATGCATTTTAGTGAATAATGTTAAAATTGCACTGGTTGTTTGCCATGTAATTTACCATAAAATAGGATACATATACATACAGTTATATTAATTCACTAGATATGGGGCATTTAGGAAGGTCAGCTTCTGCCCGTTAACAAATCCGAAGGCATTCTTGAAAATATAGATGGAACACTGGCTTCAGGAAATAGCTTCCATTTATTTTTCAACGTTAATTTTCAAACTGGTTAGCATGAGGTCTAACTTTAAGATGGATGAATTATACTTTGAAAATAAACACTTACACTAAAAATTAGGTTATTTTTAACAGGGAATTATTCCTGCACTATCTCCCTGAGCAGAGTACAAGACATATTTATATATGTAGCTGCTGTGCTAGGCTGATTCAAAATAGGTTACCAGTGAAGGAAAAGGATTTTTGCCTAGTTTTGCAAGAGTTTTATCTATAAGGCCTATAAAAAAAGGAAATTTTGTGTTTGGGGAAACTAGCTAAGATTCAAATGTCATAAATTTTAGAGAAGCAATAACTATTTTTTTAATCTAACCATACAAAAATTTCTAGGTCCTATTGACATTTTCAATAAGAAGAACTTTATTCTGTTCTTCTAGTGTTTCCATATCCCAGATCCTTATAGAGAGCTCTGCTCAAGGGAGATTTTAGGTAAATTAATACTTTTTATTGCTAATTAGGCTTTAAATTTAAATCCGTATGCTTTTGGCTAGCTGGGCTGAACTTTCATCTAATGCAGTGTATGTCTCGCATTAAGGCCTGGACTGATATCTAATTTGTGGGGTCAAGTCCTCTTCCCCTTTTCCTGGTTGATGTCATAGACTCGTGAAAAAGAAACGAAGTGTTTCTGCCCCCATGTTCCTCTATTAGCTACACAGGAGGAGTGAGAGAAAAACAATGCAAAGAAGAGTAAGAATCCAAGGGCTAAAACAGATGCCAAGGAAGAGCAACTGGAAACAGAAGAGCTCTTCATATTTTATTTACTTCACCAGATAGAGTAATCTCCTACCATCATGCCTTTGCCATGACTGACATTGGTACTTACTCGTATGCATTAAGTGTGAGATTAGAAAGGGAGGAGGAGTTGAGAGTTTTCCTAACCCCAGAGAGGAGACTAAACACTTAAAGAGTAAAGAGCAGGACCAGTTCAGAACTAGTGATGTAATAGGGCAGGAGGGGAAGATAAAATTGCCAGCTTCAGAGTTCGTAGATGGAGCCAGTAACATTCAAGGACCTTGCATGGAGGCTCACCAACCTGAATGTAAAAGTCAATCCAGGCAAAAACAGAGACCAGGAGAGCAAGAGTGAAAGTGAATAAAGCTTTAACTTAGAGGCCCAGCAGCAAAAACAGAACATACTAATTGTGAGCCATAAATAAATGGGAACTAAACTACAAATCTTGATAAAGATCTGTACAGAGAAATCTAAGGGAGAATAACCCTGTTAAAAAGCTCTGACACTGATGTGAGGGAAGAGAATGTATGAATTTCAACAACAGCAATAAAAAAGTTAAACAAAGAAAAAAGGAATTGAATACCTGTAACTGAATTGAGGACCTTTCATTAAGATAGTGTTAAGCATGTTAACACTTGAGTAATGTGATAAGCCAAGTCACCTCTCTGGACTTTAGATTTCTCTTTTGAAAAATAAGGGGACTAGATTGAACCTGATGATTTATAATGTTCCTCAAAGATTTAAAAATCTTTGATTTATGGTTCTAAATTGAGTTGAATAATGTATATATTTATCTGGAACATATTTATGTAAACTCAGACGGTTTTTATTTTTTTAACAAAGATAACAAAAATTTTGCTAAGAGTGTGACATATAATGAAGATAATCCATGCAAGTGGGCTAAAGAGTGTTATAGGGAAAACTTGAAATTAAAAAAAAAGTCCTGATTTCTCAGGTGGCGGTAATGAAAGTCCACCATTGGTGGTCCGTTTGTTGAAGAGTATCATATTCTCCATCAGTGCATCTCAAATTTATGTGCTTGAGGGCCATATGAGGATACTGTCAGAATTCAGATTCAGTAGGTCTTGAGGTTGGGGGTGGTACTGAGCTTTTTATTTCTGACAAGCTTCCATGTGATATCAATAAGTACTCCTTTTTTATATCCAAGTACGTATTATTTTCTGATGGTTTAAGGTGAAAAAAAGCAAACCCATGCATTCTATATTTGTTCAAAAGTCAGACTTTTTTGCAATTTTTACAGTTATTCAACCAGAATGAGTTCTGTATCCATCTTTCAGCAAGTAGGAGGGAATATTGCCAGGACTTAGATGATGAAGAAAAAATTAAGAGTATACTGATTTAGTGTCTTATATGAAAAATGAAGACTGCCGGATTTTATTTATTTTTAATTTTTGGTTTCTCTCTTTTTTTTTTTTTTACTAAGAAATGTACTTTATTTTTTTAATTGTTGTTTAAGTACAGTTTTCTCCATCCCCCCCCCCCCATCACTCCTCTCGGTTATCTGATTTAGTTCATTTTAGTGGAAGACACTTTAGAAATAGCAAGGAGAGGAAGGGAAAATCATTCAAGGAGACACACTAAAAAAAGGATGGCCAATGGTGATGAAGGAGATTGAAGAACCAGAATCCAGAAAAACACAGTAACCCTGAAGGCATTTAGTGGGTGGTCTAACATAGTCAATGTGGTACTTCCTCAGGGGGTCCATTTTCTTGAATACAACACAATAGTTATAACCCTCATATCATCAAAAATAGGATAGATTATGCCTAACATATTCCCGTTTGATAGATAAATCAGTGAAGTGTTCAATGACTTTTAGAAAAATCACCAAAAAAATGTCAAATGGGTTGTTACTATAATTTCATAATTAAATTAGTATATTTTAATCATCTTCAAAATTTTCTCTTCCAGAACATTTTATTCCCAGGGGGAAAAACATTAAAAAGGTATCAGTGTAAATATACACATTTATACTGCCTTTAGGCATAATTCAATCTATTTTACTGGACTGAATATAAACTACATTTTCTGAAACTTGATTTGGCATCGAGAAAAGACTTATTACTATAAATTTTATCTGGGTATTTTTTCCAATATATCACTTGAACTCCCTCAGCCAGGTCACCATTTAATGATTTTCACCTGTGTTATTTTTCACATTCCAGTCATTGTGCCAATAACACTTTAGAAGTGGCATTAGTGCTGTTGCTATTAGTCCCCACACTCAGATCTGATTCCAATGCTTATTTTAAGATACCATGTTTCCCTAGCAAAGTAACTTAGGAGTTTGGAGAAATGAGGCTTAAAAATATATTATAGTTTAGGCTGCAAGTGGCCTCTTTCCTACAATTTTTCTTCATCGAGTTTCTAGGTTGCAAGTGTCTTCAATATTTAGGCACTGTAACCAACTTTTTATTATCTTACATTTTCTAAATACCAAATGTTTGAGCCTCTCTGCCCCTACCCTTTCACAAACATTCAGGTGATGCCGTATGCTACAGGAGTGATGTGAAGTGACCATGTGCGCTAAAATTATTTTAACACTTAATGAAAGAATTTGGTAAATAAAGATATCTGTTCAAGTTGACTTTGTGATACTGAATCTTCTTAGCCTGTAGTACCTTTGAAAAAGTAGTGAAATATCTGATTTTGTTTAAGTACACACTTGTGTCCTGTGATTCTTTATTTTCTGTATATTCGCTGTTACTTAAAATTTTTCTCTCTCTTTCTCTCTCTGTTGTTTGGGAGGAATGATAGAGATGAAAGTAAAATGTAGATTAAGATTTCAGATTGTGGGCATTCTAAATGTTCTATTCATGTAAAATTTAAAATATACTTCTATTGGGCTGTTCGTTCATCATTTATGGAACTGAACTCAATAAATCTTGAATGACTTTGATACTAACCCTTTTCAATAGCCATTATCTTTGACCCCTTGTGGACTCCCATAAATGAAAAATGAATTTTCAATATCTTAAATTTTATGTAACATCAACCTACAATTTGAAGACAAATTTTGAGGGAAAAATTCTCCAAAGAAGAACCAACTTGTAACAAAATAATACATAATTCGAGCATCATGTACACTTGTGTTTATACTCAGGACACTTGTATATTAAAAAAATATAAAACTGTCATGAGAAAATATATTGGGCATCGCTGGAACATTGTAGAAAAGTATACTTGTCATTCATTAGTTACATGTAAAACAGAAATTCTATCATCTATGCATATTTCAAATAGCTAAATCCATCACTGAATCAGTTTTTGGTCAGATAATCCCAGTTATTCTGCTAATGAAGTAACCTCTTTCTATGAGGTCCAAAAGCGCAGGAAAAAAGCATAAATTACAAAAAGGAGTGATAATTAGGAATGATTTTTTAGATACTAATAGAACCTTTCTACCAGTGTTTCTCATTCAAGTAAACATAATACTGCTAGGCATCAGGTGTCCAGAAATTTTAAAAGTTGACTTGAGGGAACAAATAAAAAGTAAAGATGTTATGAGTTTATTGGAGAAATAAGAGACACAGCCATTGAATGCCTGTTGTCATTTGACTTAAATGTGCTAAAAATAGAAACAGTTTTGCCTGGATTTGTCTATATAAAGTATTTATATAACCAAAATAGACCTATCCACTTATGTTAATTTGTGAGACACAATTAGCCTGTGCTTATTTCCCTCTAGCAGGATTTATTGGTGATATTTTCAAATTGTAACCCAGCATATTTCAAACAATTTTGGTGTGTAGCTCATTTGAATTAGCATAAAAACTTGAAGAAAAATGGAATAATAGGTTAGTGATGTAATACTCTCATAAATTAGAAATGAAATAAGTTGCCTTCTTCTTAAGGTGTCAATTTTGTCTACTGAACAAGGGTATTCATTCAGAACAATGGGAGAAAAATGGAAAGGAAAGAAAAGACAAGAAAAAGCAAGGAAAAATATAAGCATAGAGATATATTTGTGCTCTAAAAACTTGCTTTTTCTAAATCTAAATTCTAATCTGACTTCAGTGAAGTTTAGTAATTATTAGCGTTCTCCCTAATACATTTTAAGAGCATTTCTATGTAAAGCAGAAAAATTGTTTCAATGCTTTTATGTTTTTGGTTATGCAAATTAAGTAATTTAGTTTGATATTTTTGATGTTTTATGCAAATTAAACTTCAAATTAGACATAAATATTAAGTATATATTTCAGATTACTGTTCGCAGCCCTGTAATGTGGGCGAAACACTGTGCCAATCCAGGAATTATGAACTACACAAAATGAGCACTGACTGTCTGAATGGCCTTGTACAAATCATTTTAAATCTCTTGGACTCTAATTCCTCATCTGAGGAGAGAGCAGTGTAAATGTATTTTGGAGATCAGGGTCACTCAGTAATGCCTAAGTTATAAGTCTATAGGTGCATGCCCATACATAAGCCAATAAAATAGTAGTGATGGTGGTAATAAAGTAATAACATTTCTGGAGCACATTCTGATGTACCAGGCTGTGGCAAGCAGAATGAGCCCCTCCCCAAATGCCTCCATTCCATTCCTCAGAACCCATGAATACAGCACTTTACATAGCAAAGGGACTTTGCTGATGCGACTAAGGTTGAGAACACTGAGACGGGGAGATCACCTGGAATATCAATGTGGGCCCAGCCTAATTATGGGAGTCCTTCAAAGCTTCCCTGCTGCAGTGAGAAAAAAATAGATGCAACATTTGCAGGCTTTGACGGTGGAGAAAGCGGGCAGAAAACAAGGACTGTACCACACACAGCTTCTAGAAACTAGAAAAGGCAAGGAAATGGATTCTCCCAGAGCTTCCAGAAGGAAACATAACCCTGCTGCCACCTTGATTTTAGATCAGTGAGACTAGTGTCAGACTTCTGACCTCAAGGAGCTGTGAAATAATAAATTCTTGTTTTCTAGCCACTGTTTCTGTGGTAATTTGTTACAGCAGCAATAAAATATTCTGATGTATCAGACTCCACTGTGGTAATTTAAATGAACTCATTTTGGCCTCAAAACAACCCAGAGAAACAAAGACCATCATTATCCTTAGTGAACACATAAGGAAATTGAGGTTTAAGGTGTTTAAGGAACTTCTCAAGCTCACAGCTTATAAATGATGAAGCCAGCATTTGATCTCAAGACTGTTTGTCTACTAAAGATGATGCATTTAAAATGCCCTTATGTGTTAAAACGATTTTAGACTTTCCTGCTTTATTTCCCCTACTTTAGAATGAAACCATTTTTTCTTTATCACTTGCGTACTAGAAAGAAGGGTGAATGAGGATATCTCTGCGAGGATTTGGGCCCTTTAGAAAAAAGTTATTGTATACTTTGTGTAAAATTAATTCTTTTTTCTAAAGTCATCAACTTTCACTTTTTTGTAATCAGAATGATTTGCTAGTATTTTATAAAGGGAAAATAATGCATGATATCACTAGTCTGATATATTCCAGAATGTAGGAAAGGCTCTTTTGTTTGATGTTTTCCTTCCTTCCTTCCTTTTTTTTTTTTTTCAGCCTAAGCAGCAACTCACTTACCTAAGGAAAAAATAGTGTGATCTCTCTTTTAGTGTTATCTCTCTTTTAAAAGATAGGTTCAATGCTCATCCAAAAATTCTTTCTCTTTACCCTTACGATGCCCCCTATCTGTTTATCTTGTCTCTTCCTCTTTGTTACTCCCAGAAGCCTCCCTTCTCTTTGGTGCACTGATGCTGCTTCTCTCCTTTCAAAAGCTTTCCTACCTCTCTCTGTACTCATTCAGGTCAGGGGAGATTTTTTTTCTTTTTTTTTTTTTGCCTGCAAGCTTTGAATATTTTGTAACCACTTCACCAAAATAATACCGCTTCTTCCACCTCTGAATGGATCTGAGGTGATGAGCTCCTGAGAGCTGTGAGGTCTTTTTGCAAAGCACCTGACAAGGCATTCCAAGGTAGCAAGCTGGAGCAACCAGACTTCATGTAGCTCTTTGGTTTCTTTTTCTTTGGTGCTGCAAACCCTCGAAGCATAAGGACTTCTGGTATCTCAGAGTCTCGTACCCCTTTGGTATGAACTGTAGTACAAGAAGGACATTTTGCTGTGAAGAGGAAGAAATTGAACAGTGTGGATTGACAAAGAGCTTTGCTTGTTTTGCATGTTCTGAGAGACAGAGAAGGATAGAAAGATGGGATAAGGATAGAGGAAAAGGACAGAGAAAGTAACACTTTGGACACTATCACATAAACAGGCTTTTAGAAAAGCTTCCTGTCCTCCTCAGTCACTGAAAAGGAAATGTATATTTGGTATCTCCTCATTGTCTGCAGTTTTGTTAGACTTGTCATGCCGTCATCGCAGACATCAGTCTGCGTGCTCTCTCACCCACCACTCTCAAGGTCCTTGGACATTCTTGGCGTGAAACGCATTAACAGAACAGAGTGACTAAGGTAGATAAGACTATCTTTGAGTAAAGTTGTGAGGTAATTCATTATTAATAGAAGAGGTCCTTCTGAAGAGATTACTTCTCACCCTGCTCCGTGAGGTTAGATATGCTGGGTGTGCAATTAAACAAAACTACGTGTATGTGGCAGGAGGATAGGGAAGAGACGAGCAGGAGCCATGAAGAAGTGCAGTAAAGGTTAGCCCTCAAATATGAAACAGATCGAAGAGGTTTGTCCCATCTCCTCTTTCACCCTATTATCTCTTTTGAACTATTCTTAGGAGCTAAAGAAAAAACTCTTCTACTCTATTTTTGAATTAAATCAATGAAGAAAAGAAAGTTTTATAGTATACTTTAAGGAAAATAATTCAAATAAAATGTACTTTCTTTCTACCTAAACCCAGAAAACCATGATATTTTCTATTTATTTTCTTCAAACAGTAATGAATCATTCCCTCCTGGAAAGGGTGATTTTTAAAAAGCCACAAAAGATATTAAAGATAAATACTTCTCTGTAGTTACAAAATAGAGGAGGTCAAGAAGGTAGAAAAGCATTCTCCAGCTATTCTGATTGATAAGGACTTTCCTTTAAGTACTCCTTGTCTTTATATTTGAATCTGTGTGTAACATATCAGAACTGATCACCCTGTTACCAGACTGGCTGTGAGTGAGTCTGCCTAGGGCCAGCTGTAGTGTGTGGGTTCGTGACTACGTGTAGGAAAGATTTCACAACATGAGTCCAGGTGACTATGAGGATCCATTTATTAAAGCTGGGGCAGTGAAACAAGGAAGGGCTTAGCACAGAAGAGGCAAGAGGAGAACCTAGGCTGGGCTGCCAGAGCTGACTGGGAAGGGGGCTATGGCAGAGAAAAGGAGGCTTTGGGAACAGGTTCAGGGGATTAGCCTGGGACAAGCTGCCAGCTGCCCGTTGCCTTAGAGTTTAGGAGACTCGTGCCTGTGAAGAAAGAAGTGAGGGAAGAAGGGAAAGGCAATGGCACTGGCTGCTCCCCAGAATACCAAATTTACAAGGTTTCCCCCCATTCTGTAAATTTTCTGCGTCATTCTTCCCTAATTTCTGCCCAAATGAAATATGAAACTTCAGCATAAATGATACTTTTTCTAAAAATTAAATGTGAGAATACTTTGTTGAGAAACTTAGGACGTAGGTCTCAATGGAAGAATCAATGCAATTTGTGTTATTTCATTACCTTGTTACCAGCCTGTTTTGTGTGTCAGCCTACGGTGGTATTTGTGTGTTTTAATTATCTATCAACTTCTTAGTATAACATGTATTTATCTTTCTTGCTTTCGTCTGCTCAGTGTAACCTAACATATTAGCTGTGCCCCATGAGCAAGGGTTCCGGTACTCCACTGTCTCTATCCCTCCGAATTTTGTGCTTGGAGCTCTACTATCTGCAAGGGAGGCTACCCACTCTGAAGGAATCTAGGAAGGCTCTTCCACTTAAAAACTTTCAGAGGTCCGGAATGATCCAGTAGTGAAAAAGAAGTTCAGATATAAACATTTTTTGTAACAATTAATATAACACCTTGCTAAATCTCTATTGTATTATTTTTATTTACAGGAATACAGTACGGGTATGGTACAGTGCCTTTAGTATTTTTCCCCTCTGGGTTAAGTTCCGTCACTAACTGCTCTTAAAAAAAAAAACGTAAAAATATTCCTCCAATATGATATATAAATATTGGTGCTTTTCAGAATTTAATGAATTGTATTAACCTATGGTCAACTGATACAAATGTTCACCGATAGGAAGGGCATAGCTCATCTCACCCTTCTGTAGGCGAGTGAATGGCAATAAATAAAAGTAGCGTGTCACAAAATTACTTCTGAGTTCATCAAAGTGGGGAGGTGTACTAGCTGAATGGAAATGATGTTTAAATCACTGTAAAACTCCAAGCAAAGCAGAATTTTCAAAACCACGTAGAATAGAGATCTTATATCTTTAATATCCAAGAGCTAGAAAACAATTGAAAATGTCCATGTATCTCACACTCTCTATGAGTAAATGACTTTAGGTAAGAGGAAACCAAAAATTGATAAGTGAATTACCAGTTAAGACAAAAGATCAGATTAGAATGTTATTTATTGCTAAAAAAGAATGTCAAAATTTTGTTGATTTTCTTCGTGGTATAATATTGTCAGTTTAGTAAATGTGCCTCGTGATAAGGTATGAGGTATGTTTTATTAATTCTTTTCCAAATTCCCACTGAATAATCTCACATAGCTATATAATATGGTTCAATTTCCAACCATGCATAGAAAAATTCTTTCATCTTGCTAGAGAAAAGAAATTTTTGCCTTAAAAATATGTTCTATAAATTAATTCATGTCTGTTCTTCTATAGACCAATTAATTTTTGTTCATTGATTGAAATCTGTTGGGGGTACAGAGGTTCCTGTGTGGTATAATTGGCCAATCAAGTTTAAATGCAGATAATTAAGTGGGGTAAACATTAGCAGGATGGCAGGCAGAACCGCTTCCCCTCGTGAGCCACTGGTGGAAAGCCCATGTGCTTTCTAGAGAGAACAGCTTACACAAACGATCTGAGTTCAAATGTGGCTGCCTCTCGCTTCTCCATTCTTCAGTACTTACTCCGCCTCCATTTAATTCTAGCAATCCCAGGGAGAACTACTGTTTTTAAATTGGATTCCTAGAAGTGCTATGCTGATGAGTACTGGTCCTTTAAAATAATGTACTATCTGCTGTCCTTTTTTTTTATTTCAAATTACTTTACCAAATAACCACTCTATTTTCAGAGCCTGTTTGCAGGAGGTCAGTGAGCTGTGGATGGCTTCTCTCATGCAATCTATCCAGGGTCCTCATTACAGGTTTTGTTTAGGATTCATGCCAATGAAAATCTCCCGATTTATTTCCTCGATGTTATACTTGATTTACCAGCACAGTTTCCACAGTAACTGACAGTGGAATTTCTTCTCCAGAATTCTACTCCCACTGCCAAATACGTGAATCATCATGAATATGTCATGAGAACAAATCTGCAATTCATGCCAGTTTCTCCTAACCAAAGGAAAAAGTGTCCTTCATTTGTGTTATTTTCGTTGTTGTTAAGTATAAACAAGTGCAAAGTTGTTACTAACAAGGAACTAACAATCTGACTTTTCTAAAGTGAGGTATATAAGCTACTTTTATTTCACCACATAAGTTTATTAAAATGAATTATTATAATCTCAAGGTCCTTGTTTATTTTCCATCTATTCCAGCGTGGTGATCTGACCAACAAAAGCATAAACTAAAAATTGTGATAAGCAACCATTTTGTTCCTACTGTCATCACCTACAAAGTATTAAATATCAAGTTACAGCTGTCACTCACTTGAACACCAAAACGGTTGTTGTAAATTGTGTTTAATTGACAGTGCCGTATTTAGGGGGAAGAGTAATAAGTTTTTAAGCCACACCATTATTTAAAAGCGACCAGTTTAGCCACCCTTGCCCTGCTGTCAAAAAGCTGCAATTGAAATAACAAACTAATCATAGTTCATATTAGGATGAGAGAAAGCTATTGAAACACAAAAATGGCCATACTTCCTTAACAGCATATGCAAAGTGACTAACTTTTCTCCTGGTCCTCCCTCCCTTCCTTCCTTCCTTCCTTCCTTCCTTCCTTCCTTCCTTCCTTCCTTTTCCCTTTTCTCCTTCCATTCCCTCACTTCCTCTTTTCTTCCCTCACTCTTTCTCTCTTTTGCTTTTTTCTTTTCCTTTAAGGAGTCTGTATTTTCAAGATAAAGGCTTTGTGGGTGGTAAATAGTCAGATGACATTTTTTAAAAAATGATCTCTTTTTTTGACAGGAAGAATGAATATTTAATTTTTTACTTTTTAATTATAGTGCACATTTAATATTATTTTGTATTAGTTTCAGGCATACAACATAGTAGTTAGACAATAATATACTTTACAAAGTGTTCCCCTGATAACATCTCTTCCCAAGTGTCTCCTCTCCAACTTTAGAAACCCCAGAGAAAATACTGATATGATCTTTACATTTAATAGTGGTAAAGGCAGCTGTTCTGTTAAATGCTTCACTGCATGTCATAGTACCTACACTTGGAAATATATTCTCTTCTTCATATCATTTGTGCCAAACTCTCCAAAACTCAGCATTTTAAAAAATACCAATGTGATTTAGAACAAATGCACGGTGTGGTGTTAATAAAGAGAATATTGGGTTGAAAATCAGAAGAGCTGTTAAGTCAGTTCTGCCTTCAATACTAAAAATTCTCTCGTACCCTGCCTCCCCAGTTATATGATGAGTGTCCTACAGTAAAGGACCTTTAAGGTTATTCCACATTCTAATGTACACTGTCTCTAAATCACTAGGCAGTTCCTTCTAAAAGTGCAGTAGCAGAAATATTTTATAGAGCCAGAGGCTTATCTGCCAACCTCAACCATTCAGAGGTCAGCCAAGAACCCATGGGAAGTACAAAGGTTCTGAGCAGCCAAAGTAAGTGCCGATGTCCATGAACAAAACCTTAAGAAAACTCCTTGGGGCCCTCACTCAGAGGCTGTTTACTCTTTAAATAGAGTCTCTTTTTAAGTTTGATTATCTGTTTGCAAAGGCCTGGCACTCTGGTGGCAAATTGGGAGGGGACTGCAAGGCAACCACAAGCTGGAAGCAATGCACGGCCCAGCGCTGTCCTAGGCTCTGAGGTACTGAGCAAATGGGAGCCGCTAGCGTTAGCAGCAGAGAGTGCCGACAGCCAGAGTGAGAGGAAAGATAAATCATTTCAACCAAAACGGTAATTTCAAAACCCGGTCGGGTGGGGCTGTTTAGTATGCTGGCAGACAGGTTTAATCACTTCAGTAGTTCCTGAGATCCTCACTAAGTTACAGCATAGTCTATGCTTATAGTAATAACTGAGTTGTCACAAAAAAGTTCATTTACAGTCTGAATAATATTTGGTTTAAGAGATGACATACTTGGAAGGTACATTTTTAAACATACAAAATGTTAGCTATTGTCATACAATTTGACTGGAAATCAGGAGAGTATGCAATGCAGTACAAATGTTTTCCATCTAAAATAATTAAAAATTAAAAATCTACAATAAACAGGGGTTACATTTGAATTACCTAGAAAATTATATCTGAACAATTTTGAATACATGAAATATTACTCTAATTTTGAAATGCAGTTAATTTTTTATTATCCATAATGGAAGTAATTAAGATACAATAATATTAATTCATTTTGTTCCATATTTAAACAAAATGGTTCCCTCTTGGTTCACAATTTTTTGCAACATTATTTCTAAACTCATGAGCTTATTGTGATAGCACTAATAGAGAGAAATAAAACATGGTACATGCCAACACTCAAAACATTACATACTGAGGCAATGTAACGAAAATTTTTAACAATTCTCTTTTTTAAACCTTCACCTGAGGACATATTATTGATTCCAGAGAGAGAGAAACGGGGAGAAAGAGAGAAAGAAAAATATCAATGTGAGAGAACATTGACCTGTTGCCTCCTGCACATGTCCCGACCAGGGACTGAAACCGCAACCCAGGCATGTTTCCTGACCAGAAATTGAACCCGCATACTGGACAATGCTCCAACCAACTAAGCCACACTATCCAGGGCTTTGATCATTCTTAAGGACACAATGATTTAGAGGTGAAGATGAGACAAGAACTCAGTCTCTAGATTCCTATGTTAGTGTTCTTTCAAATATAAGTTATAGAACTGATATTTTATCTATATCTTACCATCACATCTGCTGCATGACATCAATTGCAAACATTTTATTAACAAAGAGCTGGGGCACATGGCAGTCCCTGATCCTTGGAGTTTGAGGCCATAATTTAGGAACTCAATCCCCAGAGTCGGGCATTTAAGGAAAGCAGAGGCAACTGGATGGTGAACAGGGGAAAGGCCATTAGCCAGGCAGGTGCACGTTAGTGGGATGGATGGAGCACAGATCACTCGGTTGCTCTTTTGTGGGGCAGGGGAGGAAAAAGACACCAGAGGCTGCTAACTCCCAGCTGTCAGAAAATTTCAAAAGACATATTTGAAAGATATGTAAGTAATATTTTCCACTCTTTCCCTGTGTAAGAGAGGCAGTATGCTTCAAATAAAAACTGAAATTCAGTAGTAACCAAAGTTGGCAGCAGTGGTGCTTGGCAAATAGCTTTGGTCACACTGTCACTGGGGAATTGGAATGTTTCAACAATAACAGGACAATGGCTTTCTACTTTGTATCAGATCTTTGCATGAGGTCCTTAATCTACTCATCGGTGTTTTCAGAAACACTTCTAGAGTCCCAAAAGTATGCAGAAACTGCTATAAAAAAGAAAAATTAGTGGTGACTGAAAAGCACTATTTTGTAAGTGTTTATCTTCCACATTTCATTTTTTAGCTTTCTTTATCAAAGTTCTAATTGGTGAGCACAAAGCCTGTATTAAAAAAAAAAAAAAAAGCAATATTTTAAAGGACTATTGCAGTTCCAGCTTTGGGCTTTCTTTCTGTAGTGTTTACCAAAAGGGGCTGGCATGCGTTAAGCCAGAATGCATGTTACGTTAACAATTTGCATTTAGAAATCCAGGCACCTAACACCCCCAGAGTTAGTATTTGCTTTGGACCGTTCTGCTTATTTAGTCTCAAGCTTTTCCAAAGAGCTAACACAAAAAGGGAGCTTCTTTATTTGCTTAGCAAGTGTGTGATTTCACACATAGTGTGTGATGTGCTTCTACAGAGACGAAGTATTAGCTGTTCTTCACGTGAGCAGTGTACTTAGCTGTGTTGGGAAATGTGAACTTTGTAGGTGCATGATACAGCAAATTTACCGAAGCTCATGTCAATTCCGCCTTGGAAATATCTCCGCTTCACCATACTTCCTCTTCTTCATTCCCCAGCCCTATTTCACTGTTACTACGTGACCTAAACATTTTAACTTTCTAACAGGTTTTCCCGCCCTTGTCCTCCACACTGCTGCTAAAAAGCACTTTCAACAGCAGAAATCCGACCACTTTTCCACCATCCTTAAAATACACCTAAAATGCTTTTATTGCCTCCACACTCCTTACAGGATCAAGTCCAAATTCTTCCAGCTGTTATTTAAGGGCTTTCACTCTCAGTCACATAGTTCCCTTCCCAGCTCTACTTCCCCATTGCCTCTCACATGCCCTACACGTCAAGCCACCCTGGCTGAGCAAGATCATGCCTTTTGCTCCTAGTCTTCCTTCTTCCTGGAGTTTCACCTGGAGAAGTCTTACTCTGTGAAGATTAATGTGAATATCCTTTTTGGGTAAAGCCTTCTCCAATCTGTTCATCAATCTCTTCTCTACTCCTACAACGTTTTGTATATAATCTCTTTTGTTCTATTTAATTAAAGCCAGGAAGACATAATAGCTAACATGTTTTAAGCTTTATTGAGATATTTTGACAGATAGAAATTGTATGTAGACCTGGCTGGATGCCTTAGTTGGTTGGAGCTTCATCCTGTACATGAAAAGGTTGCTGATTTCATCCCCGGTCAGGACATGTGTAGGAGGGAACCAGCTTTTCTCTCTCTCTCCCTTCTCCTCTCCCTCCCTTCTCCTCTCCCTCCCTTCTTCTCTCTCTACAACCCATATCCTTGGGCAAAGATTTTAAAAATATTGTGTGTATATATATGTTTTCTAATTATTTGTGTGTAATATATTTATGGTGCATAGCATGGTGTTTTGACATATGTACACATTGTGAAGTGATTACCAGAGTCAAGCTAATTTACATATCCGTCATGTCACATACCCTTTGTGTGAGTGTGGCAGATAAGAACCTTGAGATCTCCTCTCTTAGCAAATCTCAAGTCTACAACATATTATTATTAATTATAATCACCATACTATACATTAGGTCTTTAGAACTTATTCGTCTTAGAAGTTAAAATAGGTACCCTTTGACAAAATCTCCCCATTTTCCCTACTGCTCCCCTAACCTACTCTACTCTCTGTTGCTGTAAGTTTGGATGTTTGTTGTTGTCATTGACTTTTTGGGGGGGTTGTTTTAATTTTAGTTTCCACATATAAGTGAAATTTGTAAGTACATATTTGTCTTTCTGTGTACAGCTTATTTCAGTCAGAATAATGTCTAATCATCCATGTTGTCATAAATAGAAGGATTTCCTTTTTATAAGAGTGAATATACTTGTACATGTGTGGACCGTTTTCTCTATCTTTTCATCCATTCACAGACACTTAGGTTGTTTGCACATCTTGACAATTGTGAATAATGCTGCAATGACTATAAGAATGCAAATTGCCATTTGATATAGTGCTTTTCATTCTTTTGGATATATACCTAGAAGTGGTAGAAGTAAGATTACTGCATCATATGGTAGTTCTATTTATTTTTAAAGCATCTTTGTACTCTTTTCCATGTTGGCTGTACCCATTTACATTCCCACAAACAATACGCAGGGGTTCCTTTTCCTCTTCATCTTTGCCAATACTTGTCTTTTGGCTTTTTGCTGATAACCATTATTCCAGGTGTGAGATGTTATCTCATTGTGGTTTTTAAAGAGTTTATTTTTATTTATTTTTAGAGAGAGGGGAAGGGAGGGAGAAATAGAGGAAGAGAAACAGCAAAGTATGGTTGCCTCTCACATGGCCCTCACTGGGGACCCGGCCCGCAACCGAGGCATGTGCCCCGACTGGGAATCGAACCGGGACCCTCTGGTTCCCAGCCCGCGCTCAATCCACTGAGCTACACCAGCCAGGGCTCATTGTGGTTTTGATGTGTATTTTCCTGATGATTAGTGATATTGAGCATCTTTTCATAATAGCTAGTATTTATTGAACATTTCTTATGTGAAAAGCACACTTATACAACTTACATACATTGATTTATTTAATATTCACAATAACCCTATGGGCTTCATACTATTATGGTCTTCCATCTCATAGTTGGGGAACGGGAGCGTATGTACGTTCAGTAACTCTCACCGCCCTTGTGGGAGCTGGGCTCGAGTCACCCTAACGCAGTCCGGGTCCAGAGACCACGCCTGCGCTGCTGTGCTGTGCTGTGCTGTGCCGTGCTTTGTGTTGTGTTTCATTGGCCTTTCCTTGTAGATTTTAATCGCCTTGGAATAGATAACTTCTTCATGTTTGTATGCCTACCAGAAAAATAGCATCTGACATGTAACCAATCAATAGCTTCATTTCCAATGTATTTTAATTAATATGAAATAATATCCTTGGATTAAGAGAAATTTGATTTTCAAAAGTCTATAGACAATATATGAGAAAAAATAGGGAATGTTTATCACAGGTCAGTAATTTAAAAATATTTGATACTAAGATACTAAGTGGCTCTTGATGTTTAGCATACATCTTTTACAGTTCCTCAGTTACATCAACAATATTGGATAATGTTTAAGCCATATTTATATATAGTCTGTGCTTCAGGCACATGCAATTTTCCTTTTTCAATAGATTTCATTGGCTTTCCCATATGTCGATACATCATCATAAATCATCTTATAGCTATAGAGGTTTTAGAATGAATAACACATTTCATAATGACATCTTCCTGAAGTCCATATGTATCTCTTATTTTCATTAACCATATGTTTACCTTTGGTGACTGTTCATCAGCTATTTTGTTGGAAATTTCCTTTGTAGAATAGTCCTTAGTATTTAAAATTAAAGGTAAGAATCAATGGATTTCTGAGTAACAAACTCTAAAGTCATACTTATCACCTAAAAGACATTTAATATATACTTATTGACTGAACATGTATCAGTAATCACATACATATATTGAAGCTGTCTGCAGTTCAAAAAAGGTAAAGAAAATATTTTCAAGTTGATTCCAGAGTCATTTTTTGTCATATGTACAATATATGTGTTGGATTTTCAGACAATGAAAGTCTAAATGTTTCTGTCTTTTCTATTTGATTTGTTTGTTTTTTAATTTATTACTGGGGGGAAGCTTTTAGAGTACTTTTGGTTATAGAACTTACCCATATTCTGCTGTGTATAATGCGCACTTTTTTGCCCAAATTTTTGAGGGAAAAATAAGGATGTGTATTTTACATGGGTAGTACTAATTCCATACCTATATATCTGTTTTTAATTCTTTTATTTATGCTTATCATTAAAAGTGTAACTCTAGATTGCAGTAACTATATCTATATGCAAAATAATATCCTGGAATACTATAATTAATTTTGTTTCTAAATATAAATAAATAAATAATTGAATTTAAAATGAAAGATTTTTTTCCTGAAAGTTTGAGCCAAAAACGTGGGTGAGCATTTTACACAGCAAAGTACAGTAAATGAGATTCATAAACAAAAGCTATGGTATAATCTGAAACCTTCCTGAAACTCTTAGCACTCACCTCTGTAACCTGGAAATCTTTTGATGTGTAGGAACAGTGAACTTTTTCATAACCTTAATGACACTATTGTTTTTAAAAGATGTTAAAAATAGCAGAGCCAAAAAGGTAATATTATAATATTCAGTTTAGGGGAATTTTGAGTGTCATTATCTCCCTGAGCAGTAACCACGAATGAATTATCAAAGACATTGTCTCTTTAAAGTGGAAGATGAACCAAATGTATTAGCACCTCAGTGGGTTGGGAATATGTGGGAAACATAATCGTAAAGCACAGATTGCTGGGCTTCAGCTCAGCCACCAGGACACGGGGTCTTGGCGTTGTGAGCACCTGGTGAGGTCTGCCTCTGGACACGGCTGCAGTGACTGAGAGCCCCTTTGCTTGTGGATGCAAAAATTCTGTCCTTGAAGATTCTTGTCCTTCTCTGCTCCGTAATCAAGGGATTTAGGTGACACGATCTAAGTATCAAATATGTTTCATAGACTGAATTTTTAAAAATGTTTAAATAATTAATGGAGTATTTTTATGTGTTTTAAGTTTACAGGAAAATTGAAAGGAGAGCTCCCATATATTCCCGCAACCGTCCCTCCTCCCATTTCCCTTTAATTAACATCTTGCATTAGTATAATATACTTATTAGAAGTGTTGAGTCAATATTGATGCATTATTTAAGAAAAGTCTGTGATTTACATTAGGTTTCCCTTTTTGTGATGTACATTTTATGGGTTTTGACAAATGCATAATGACTTGTATCCACCATTATAGTATCAGAATAATTTCACTGCCCTAAAAATTCCCTGCATTCCACATATTCCTCCCTCCCTCCCTCCCTCCCTCCCTCCCTCTGCCTGAACCCCTGGCAACCACTGATCTTTTTTACCATCTCTGTAGTTTTGCCTTTTCTGTAATGACCTCTAGTTGGAACAATACGGTGTGTAGCCTTTTCAGATTCACTTGTTTTACTTAGCAATCTGTGTTTAAGGTTCCCTTGTGTCTTTTCATGGTTTGGGAGCTCATTTCTCTTTATTGTTGAATATTGTTCTACTGTACGACTGTACCACAGTTGGTTTATCTACTCACCTACTGAAGGATATCTCGATTGCTTCTAAGGTTTGGCAATTATGAATAAAACTGCTACAACATTCATGTGCTGGTTTTGGTGTGAACTTAAATTTTCGTCTCACTTAAAAGTTGTAATTGTGAAAAAAAAAGTATTTTGATGGAAAGGAATGACATAGGTTTTAAAATTAGAAAGACGATTTGAACCCTCTCCTTTTCATCTGTTCATTTGATAACATTTCCAGGGTAGTCTGTCTCTCTCCTCCTCCGGGTGTTTGAAACGCACAAAGTGCTGCTCTCTGTTAACTGAGTGACTTGTCTACCTTAAACAGCCTTATGATACCTTTGGTTCCTTATCTGCAAGGTGTCTACCTCTTCCATTATTTATAGTTTTTTATGTTCTTTTGAAAATTAGATGAGTTATCATGGACTGTAGTTAGCGTGCCTGGGAATAAATGCTCCACTGCCGCATAGCAGTCCATGGAGAGATCGGTAATCCAATATGTTAGTTTATTTTCCGTGTATTCCCTCCAATCTACAGAGTTTTTTTAATATCTAAGTCTAAATATGGGAAGCGTTATAACACTTTTCAAGCAATATTCCTAAATTGGCCATTATATAAAATGAAGCATGGACCTGTAATCATTTTCTATGTATGTAATAGTGATGAGGATTGGACTTGAGCTGAGAATTAATCTTGAGCCCTGGCTTAGTGATGTTGGAATCGTCTCTTAGCTTTGCAGGGCAAACAGTGTCTCATTAGCAAAATGAAATATCCTAGTGCTTGTTCACCACGCAGGTTTATTTGCTCATCATACAGGGCTTAGTGAGGCCCAAGTGCAAAAATGTACAATATACATAAAAGAATATTGAGAACTATAAAGTACTATAAAAAGTCCATTATTATGACTATTATTGCTCTACTATATTATTTGTTTTTAATTTAGCTAACCCTTTACCAAATCAATGTGTAATTTTTTTCATTATTTTCATATTGAAATCCTAGTCTACTAATATTAGAGGAGCGTCAAGGTATTTATGTTCTGCCTGATTTCCCCCATGTGCTAGTCGGAAGCCTCTGAGAAGCAGGTGCCAAAATGGATGAAACACGCAAGCCTCTTAGTAGAGGAAACACCAGTGTTTGAAAAAGTGAGGAGGGAGGTGGTGAGCCGGGAGCCATCAGACTGCAATGCAACTCTGACATGAGTTCTAGAAGGTTCGGTGGGCATGTCTTACATTTTCATGCGGTCTAAGGAATGTTTGTCAGGAAGCTGGGTGTCCTTAAACATCGTCAGCACTCAAAGGAGTGCTTTTCTCCCAGAAACTTGCAGGTCTTCATATCCCTGCTCTGCTCAGTCATGAGCTGGGAACAGTAGCGGAAAGTGCGCCTTAGCACAGACTTGGTGATGGATATTAGAGTGTCACAGTTCAGCCCTTGGAAGTTACGCTCCTTGCAGCTGGAGGCTATGAGGTATATTCTCATGCCCATCTTGTCCATGATAGCTGGTTTTCCAAAAATTTTTCTGTGATGCATTAAACCATTTTCTAAATTAAAACACAAATATAGCCCATTTTAAAGCTATAATTGGCTGCTGGGACTATGACATGGAGCTTTCAGAGTTCAAGTCTTTGGGAATTAGAGAAGATTTCAAAGCCGGTGCCAACTTCAGGTCCGGATTTCATAAGATTTTAAAAAATCTTTTAATATTCTTCCACTCTGACACCCTTAGAAATTATAAAACTACCTTTTAATACTGCTTCCTATATCGCTCATCTCTGCTCATCACCTTCCTAAATTATCTTGTTCTCTTTCCCTTTTTTCCTCCTACTCATCAATTAAGAGTAACAACTGTCAGGGAAAATGGAATATATAAAAAGTTATTGTTAATATTAGTAATGACGTACTTGTCTCTGCGAGCTCCTGCGTTCCATAGTTGCTTCACAGAGCTGCCACCGTGGACGAGCTCCCGTGGGTGTTGTTTTCCATGCTCACTTGGTCTTTGAGGTGACTCGAGACCTCTACAGTCTGGAAGATGATTTCAATTTCACATAACAGATTATGCTGATTTCTTAGGTATATGTAACTCTTTGTTTTATTTCTAAATTTTACTTTTCTTATGATTTGCATCTCTTTCAAATTTAGTTATTATCTTGGACAACTCTTTCTATTGCTTCTTCCTCCTCAAAACTAGAAAACTAGATTTTATAATAAGCTGCATTTAGTTTTTAAAGAAAGGGGAAATGCCATAGAAGGCCATCATTTTCTTTCTGTGACTTGAAATTATATTACAACTCCTCTCGGGAGTTGTTAATCAAAAGCATAGAATTTACACAAATCTCAATCCTGGAAATCGGCCAGCAATGTGTACCAAATGTGTGAGAAAATCTATTAAATAGCTTTTTGACCTTTATTACTTACCATGTTTGATTGAAATCTATATGCTCAGGAGACGTAGGCACTGCTAATTGGGATTCATGCGAAAAACAAAAGAGAGCGAAAACCTATTTCATCCTATGTAAACATTTTTTTGGTATTTAGTTAATACTTAATATGAAATATACCAGAAGTGAGCATACTCGACAAGATCATTTAGCCAGTCCAGAAGCAAATGTTTGCTATTCCACTCATTCTGTAGCCTTAACAATTCATTAGCTGTCACTGGTAATAACTACCTCAGTTATAATTAAAATTCTCTGATGCTGTTGAATAGTACTGTAAGTGGTAAAACAATACAATTAGCACAAGTTATTAACTGAAGTTTTCTGGGAAAATAATAATGATCCTTATTAGCTAAAAGTCTTTGTGATATATCTTTTCTAAGATATTTTGAGAAATAGTTAAGCTATTAGAAATTTGTTTATTTAGGATTGTTATCAAGGACAGCTTTGAATTTCTAAAATCAAGAGGTCTTTTAGTTGTACGGCATTAAATTATTTGCTGTACAAACAAATTTAATAATGTCGTAATAACTATGAACTCCTTTTAAAGGCAAACTCGAGTCTCAGTTCCAAAAGTTTCCATTACTTCAGATGATGTGATTCAGGTCTTTGTGAAGCTTTGTGCCTGCTTTCCTGTTGATAGTATTTTCAAGAATACAGTACAGTTATTGTTCTTGCTAAAAGTAATTGAACTGTACTTACAATTTCAGTACAATTTATGTCAAAATACACAAGAAAATGTAAGTTTCACCATTCAAATATAACTGATACTCTTAAGTAGTTGAACCTGGAATTCATGCTCAGAAAATGTTCAGAGCAATGGAGCATAAAAGTACTCATCTTCCTTTGCATTATTTTAACCCGAGGAGTGTTCAAATATTGGTTTGTACTGCCTGCCTCTTGTTAAGCTGGTTTCAAATTGAAGTCCTGAGGATCTGGATACAACATAAGAACAAATACAGGAAGGAGAGCAGAGGAAAACAATATCTTACTTATTATTTTTCTTATATTGCATTATATTGAGTAATTGTCTGGGTGGAGGACTCTCATTATATGAGCATCTTAAAAACACAGCATCAAGTTCTAGATAATTAGGAGCAGTATGATAGTAGAGGATAGTCAATTTTATGAACTTTAACTAAGAAAAATTAATTACATAAATGTTTTTAATTTTTATAATGAGCAAACTACATAGTATAAAGGAAAATATGCTTAAACAGTTTCATGTTTAGTCTTCTTCACTGTGAAAATCTACTTCAAAATAAAATGTAGAATATTGTTCTTTCCATATACAAAATTTAAAAATGTGGTTTAATGCGTTTGCCCTGTTTCCCCCTTACTTCCTATGAATGCACATGCGCACACACACAGCATTCAGTATTTTTAAGTGTTTTTTATTTAAGTTTGTCCCTGCAAAAAGACCAGTGTTTTGGAATGCTGGCATTGGCCCCAATCTAGCCAAAAATTCATCCTGAGGAATGATGGCATGGTAAACCCAGAGGTCAGCGCTGGGGCAAATGTGTGGGAATCCCGGGCTCATCACAGCAGAGAATGTGAGGACAGTTGCCAAAGAACCTTTAAACTTGGTGCTTTTGGTGACATTAAAAAAAATCTAGGTCTATGCACTGTTTTGCTTGTATGTTGTAGGCTACTAAAAAGTTTTTTTAAAGCAAAAATAGCTTTAAACAATTTTAAGATACTGACTTCTAATCAGCATAGTGCCCCTTGCCCTTACCTTGTTGGATTCCTTAGAATTTCAAAAAATAGCATATGGCTTTGTGAAATGCTAAATGCAGACAACAGAATATGAGCTCTGGGAATATGTTCTTGCGAGTTCCCTTCAATACAGTGCAGCGGGGCGTCGTTTTACCCATTATTATCGAGCTCCTGAACATGGTGCTGCAGCAAATTTCAAAATGAGTAAAAGGTGGGCCTCTCCTTTCAATAGCATGAGGTATACTAGGGGAATTAAACCAATAATTTTCCCCCTTTTTGAAGAGAAGTTAAACTTTTAAATATATAAACAAATATATACATATTTATATGTATATCTAGAATTTAAACTCCACGAGAGCAAGTTTATCATATTTGATTTATTTGTTTGTGTGTTACGGCTTGATTTCCCACCTGGGAACAGTGATTGGCACAAAGTAGGCACTCAGTAGTCAATGAATGAATGAATGATAAAAAATAAATACTTAATACAGAGAGAAAAAAAGAAACAATGTATTTGGCTCTCAGTTCTTTTCAGTGGGTTCATGTATAACATTGTGTGGCTGTACACTTTATTTTATTATTCCCATGTTAACGAACATTTGAGTCACTCCAGTGTTTTAGTGTTGCACATAACACGGTATTATCTTTGCATAAACCTTGCACTTGTGCAGAAACATTTGCGGGATAGATCCCCAGAGGTAGAATGACTGCGTCAAAGGGCCTTAGCCTTTTCACATCGGATGGGTACCACCACGTTGTGCTTCTGCAAGTTCTGTTCAATTTAGAAGGAGGCTTAAATGTTTTATTTTTTATATAATGTTCTCTTTGATAATCTGATGGAAGCTTTGAATTATCTTTGCATAAAATAAATGTTTTTATTTCACAGTTTTGGGCTTTTATACATTGGTTCATTTGCTGATTTATAATTTATGAGGCATCTCTCAAAAAATAAAAATAAGCATCTAAAACTTAAATCAATTCTGTTGTTTTTAAACAATTTTTGAACAGAATTTTTGCTTATAATTTAAAGTAGCACCAAAAGGAATCCAAACGCTAGTGCTGAAGATGAAAGTAAAGAGAGCTAACAGCTTATTATTGCACTTTATTAGGCAAATTTTTTTTGCATTTGGAAATTTGGGAAAACTGCCAGTCTTGGGACATATTCCATCTGAAGACCAAATATTCACTATGTAGAAATTGCTCTAATTAAAGGAATGGAGTTTGCCTTAAAAGAGGAGACCAAGTGCCCGGCTGGTGTAGCTCAGTGGATTGAGCGCGGGCTGGGAACCAGAGGGTCCCGGTTCGATTCCCAGTTGGGGCACATGCCTGGGTTGCGGGCCAGGTCCCCACTGAGGGCCATGTGAGAGGCAAGCACACATTGCTCTTTCTCCCTCCCTTCTCCTCTCTCGGAAAATAAATAAATAAAATCTTAAAAAAAAAAAAAAAAAAAGAGGAGACCAAGTGTCAGTGTCTACATGGTACTGTGTATGACTTTCTGCTGAAGGAGAACTTCTCTCTCCATCTATAGAAACCTTTATTTAGTGGTCAAGGTAAATAAAATTTCTTCCAAGAAAACTTTACCAGTGTGTTCAAGCTCATTGTTGGGATTCCTTTCTCTGTATCCCCACAACACCTAGATCATCTATTCCGCAGAGCATGTGTCTTCCATCATGTTCCTTGAGGAATAGGCCTCAGTGTTCTTTTTATGTGTTTCCCCCACAAAGAACACCCAGCAATGTGCCTGATGTGGGTGCTCAATAAATAGATGATGCATGATTGAATGTATAAATAAATGATTTTTGAGATAGGCCTTAAAGAATATATAAAAACTCAGTCAGAGCCTAAGGAACAATGATAAAATGAAGGAGAGGTGGGCAAAGCCTGAACTAATTAGGAAGAATTATGACTTACCCAGCCTCCTAGATCACCCCATGCTTACTGTATAATGAGCTATCGGGAAATGGTAAATTGAGAAGATAGTTTTCAGCACAGTAGTGCAAATACTGGTACTCTATTTTAAAATTTGTATTTTTTTATAAATCTCCTTTGTAAAACACAATATGGATTATTACATTGACCTAGACTTTTTAAAAATTTGAATAGCTTGAGCATTATAATATACCAAATTTCTAATGGAGTAAAGAGCACATATAAAATATATTTCTGTATGCCAGCAGTATTTTATGATATATAAGATGGTCCTTTTCCCTTTAAATTTTATTCACAATGGCCTCACCGTTGTACCTAAAGATATCATGTAATGCATTTATAGGATCGTAGGAACTGATGGGAGGAAGAGACAGGAGCAATTACTGATTTTCTTATAGGGATTATACAATCATACCTACTTTATAATAGATGCCCCTTTGAAAGGCAGTGCAGAAAGTAAATGTTAAACAAAGGTATCTGTACTTCGGATTCAGCAAGGACACAACTTGAACTCCAGCTATCCAAGTTTATTGACAGGAAATTGTAAAAGGAAAAGAGAGGGAAAAAACCCTTTTCTCAGTTCTCAAAATAATGAGATAAATAATGTTGGATTTCATCAGATGTCTTCTCCCATCTACATCTGTTCTAAATCACTTGGGAATTATAGGTCCTGGTAATGCATAAGACACATACACACAGTCTTACTTGTTTTATATCACTTGACCTTGACAAAGACCTTAAACTCATATTTAATGCAGACAAGTATAGGAAGAATAGGGAGATGACTTTGTGTCATTGAATCATAAAATCACAGGTTTGGAAGATACTCTGAAGCTGTCTACTTCACCTTCTATCAAAAGAACTACCACGTATTACCTTATTAAATAAAATGTCCCATGTATAGTTTAGAAAGTACATATAGCATGCATAATTTGTGTTTGATTGTGGCGCATGAGTTAGACTTATTAGACAGAATGTTTCTTGACATTTCTGTAAAGAAATTGAATCTCAAATTCCTAGAGTCGGGAATCAATGCCTGCCCCTGTATAGTTTAATGTAAGATGTTTTGTGCAGAAAACCCATTTGAATTTGATAATAACAAAGCATTATTATGTGCTCTTTCTGGCTCCATCCTTTCATTCACATTCAATCCTATTGAATATAACTTAGTCCTGCACTAAGATTCTATTTTGTAACAAAATCTCTTTATTAGAAACCAGTCCTATTGAATGAAAGAAGTCTGGTTGAAGGTCTAAACCAGTGGAGTGGTTCTCAACTACATGAGAGCTTGGGGCCCACTTTCCTCCCAGGGACATTTGTCACAGCAGGAGATTTTTTTGTTGTCATAAGTGGGGGAGGGTGCTATTGGCATCTCATGGGCACGGGCGGGGATGCTGCCAAACAAACACAGGACAGCCCTCCACGACAAAGATGTATTCAACCAAAATGTCAGAGGTGATGAGGTCAAGAAACACTGCTATAAAGCGGTCTTACAAAATATGTACATGTTTGAGTTAGGGGTGTACACATCTCAATTTATTAATAAAGCATATAGGGACATGACTAGCACGTTTACCTGTCACATTCAGCCAGATTAATATGAAAGTAACTTCGAAGGATAACTTTCTTATTTCTACCTACTTCCTCCCCAACAGTTCATTTGCACAATTAAATGTCTCTAAAATTTCCATAGAATGGGGAGTTATTTCTCGTAAGCTCCGAGCCATCGTAATTGCGAGTAACCCCCTCTATGACACCTAGCAGGACTGCACAGCTAAAAAATGCTTTTATGACTGATGATGCTTCCAGCACTTAGCTATTGTGAATTGTGCTGCTATGAACAATGGAGTGCAAAGGTTCTTTTGAATTGGTTTTTCAGGATTCTTAGGGTATAATCCCAGTAGTGGAATTGCTGGGTCGAAAGGCAGTTCCATTTTCATTTTTCTGAGGAAGTTCCATACTGTTTTCCACAATGGCTGCACCAGTCTGCATTCCCACCAACAGTGCAGTAGGGTTCCCTTCTCTCCACATCCCCTCCAACAGTTATCTGTTGCTTTGTTGATGATGGCCATTCTGACTGGTGTGAGGTGATATCTCATTGTGGTTTTAATTTGCATCTCTCTGATGGCTAATGATGTTGAGCATCTTTTCATATGACTCCGGGCCCTCTGTATGTCCTTTTTCGAGAAGTGTCTGTTCATGTCAGGGCAATATCACTGATGAACATTGACGCTAAAATTCTCAACAAAATATTAGCAAACCGCATCCAGCAATACATTAAAAAGATCATTCACCATGAACAAGTAGATTTCATCCCAGGGATGCAAGGATGGTACAACATTCGCAAAACAATAAGTGTAATACATCACATAAACAAAAGCAAAGACAGAAATCACATGATCATATCAATAGATTCAGAAAAAGCATTCAATAAGGTACAGCATCCATTTATGATAAAAACAGGTCGCAAAGTGGGAATAGAGGGAGCATTCCTCAACATAATAAAGGCCATATATGAGAAACCTACAACCAACATCATACTCAATGGACAAAAACTAAAATCTTTCCCACTAAGATCAGGAAGACAAAAAACCCAATTAAAAAATGGGCAAAAGACATGAACAGACCCATCTTAAAATTTGGATGATAACTTGTCGTGGGGATTTCATCCCAGCCGCTACCCGTGGGTGACCGTGACCCGATGTGTGTATGAATCTCATACCGAGACACGCGGGGAAAGAGAGACCGGGGCCATGTGGCTGATTCCTCCCATCTCAGGAAAAACCCCTGTCGCTTGCCCAGCCTGGGTTTTCACTAGGGGCATCAGCAGACATTTACATTGGATTGAGTATTCATGGGATTAAGCAGAACAGGGGTAAGATTACTCATTAGCAGGGCATTAGGATGTAAATTCAGGTCCAGTGGCAGGCAGGACCAGGTTAAGGTAATATGCAGGGCACAGCAAGCCAGAAGTTTTTAAGATACATCTTTGCCCAATTCCTATTAGAGAATTCCCATTCCACAGACATGATCCACACTTGCTCACACGGGAATCACACGGAGCTGTGCTCAAAACATGTAAATTCTCAGAACATGTATGTTGAAATCACTGCCACAATAACTATCTACACTTCACTTGGCTGAGCTAAAGATAAATGAAGTAACATATATGAAGTATTTAGAACAGTGCCTGGTACTTCCAAAATTAGAATTATGAGCTATTATTAGAAAATATATTATAAGTTAAATTAAGGTATTTTTACTTAAAAAATTCATTGTTTTCTGCTAGAATCTGTGAAACCACTACTCAAGATATTTGGGCTGGAATATATGTATATAAATATGTGTTTACATATAAAAATAGACTGGACTTTGCATAAGTCTTTAAAATGGTTGTTCTTCCAATTATAAAATGTAATGAAGAGTAAAAACATAAATTCTGAATATTTTTGTTGCATTAATTCAATTGTTCTTAGCTTTTTTAGTACAATATGTCTTAATTTCTTTTAGAGAACAAAGAAGTAACTAATCTCTTGAATGTTTAGAAGGTACAGTAGACTATCAGTGAAAATACAGGGTGGAACAGAAGTAGGTTTACAGTTGTGAGTCCATGAAGCACAAGGTTATTCTTGTGTTATTACTTATTATATTATTTTCCATATGAACAACTGTAAACCTTCCTTTGCCTCACCCTGTATTAAAAGCCATTTAAATTTAGGAAATTTTCTTGAATAAAGGTGAAGACAAAAGATTTTAGGTTTCTGCATTTTTGATGCTTAAATAATTTTTGAAAAACAATTTGTTAATTAGTTTATTTTTAAAATTGTTAATATGCTTACAGCTTTAGTTGTTACACATTCTGCAATTCTAATTTCTCACGAATGAGTGAATATTCTATATTAGTTTGCTGTAATTGAATAACATTGGATACAGTTCTTTGGCCTCTCATGATTCAAAGTAATATGTTGTAGAGATTATTTAAATATTTTGTACCAGTACTAAAGACTTTCTGCCCTTAATCTAATCAAACATTTGCTACACCATTGTTTTATTTTTTAAGGAGCTATGATTAAAAGTATGGTTAATACTGAAATCATAAAACATATTGCTAAGTATTGATTTTTACTATCAGATGGAAATTCCAGAGTGTAATTGTGCTCTACAGGGAAGAGGACTAGTTGGCACAGTATCCTGAACAGTGAGTGCACCAATAAGAAGAATGTGATAGATAACAGATAAAATATATATGCACCATATACATTTACTGTACAGCATAGCATATTTAGTGCATATATTTATATTAAATAACACATAGTATACCATATTGTATATGTGTACATATATATGCATATACTCAGTTTTCTCTTTATTTTTATATAAATTTTAAAATTATATTTCAGTACTTAGTAGGTAGACAGACATATAAGTAGGTAGGTTCTAAAGATAAGAGACTGGAATTGAGAAGAATTGTATTTCTTTGTGGATATTGATTATGAGCATCTTTTATCCTTAAAGGGCATGAATTGTTATCCGAATTACAGCAGCGTCGATTTAATGGCTCAGATGGAGGGGTGTCATGGTCTCCTATGGATGATGAACTACTTGCACAGCCACAGGTTATGAAATTATTAGATTCACTGCGAGAGCAATATACCCGTTACCAGGAAGTTTGTAGACAACGTAGTAAGCGCACACAGTTAGAAGAAATTCAACAGAAGGTGATGCAGGTAGGTATCTGATTGGAATATATTTAACTCTTTTTAATTATAAATGTTGGTTTTTTTTTAAAAATAACTTTTACTCTGTGACTGATTTTATGCTAAGCCTTATTTATGTAAATTTATTTATAGAGAACCTTAGATATATCAAACCAGACTCTAAACTATTTTTAATTATGCGTAGTTTTAGAAATAGTATTTGCATTAAGATTATGTTCTTTCTAGAATAATGACATTGAGCATTCAGTTCACACTATTAGGATGAACTTCAGAAAAAACCTAGTCGTTGGAAACATCTGTGGTCTCTGTATTCTTACAATAAATAACATTTTATTGTTGATAATTTGATTTATTTCTAATAGTTTGTTAGTTTTATGTTAATTTGGGCGTTGAGTTTTTCTATCCTAGGAAAGTGATAAACTGTAATATAAGTAATTATAATGTTAAATTTTATTATATGAAACTGATAGAAAACTTTCAATGTGTTTAATAGTTATAAATTTTTAGTTACTTTTCATACTAAAAATTAGTGCCAAGACATTTTTCTTACTTAGACTACATTCTAAATTTGTGTGCTGCATTATTGAGATAAATATTTTACTTAAAAAATGCAGATTAGAAATGCTTTTATTAGATTTATTTATTCCTTAGATAATTATTAAGTGCTTATTATGTAGAAGATACTGTGCTAGGTATTATAGAGGATGTAAAGGTAGACTTGGCTTTTGCTATCATTAAACTTAAGGAGGGGAGAACATTAAGTGTCGAGGTTATGACTGAAGTTCTGTGGGCATTTATAGAAGCGATTATTCCTCTGGTTGCAGATAATCTAGGAAAATTTAGTGGAGGAGGTAGTACTTGAGCTTGTCCTCTAAGAATGTGTGATTTCACCAGGCACCTATTTTAGATTTAAAAGAATTAGCATTTTGTGGAGGATAAAGAACAGCATGAATAAATAATAGCAGCATGAAATCCCAGACTCTATTGAAGAAAAAGGAAACAGTAAGGCACCATGGGAAATTGTTGGCCTTTGAGTCATAGAGCATCGTAGACAAAAAACATGTTCTGAATCCTAATTCTTCCATATATTTGCTGTGTGGTAATGGTTACATTATTTAGCCACGTGAACCTCCATCTAACTTCATTTTTTTTCTTCCTCTTCTTCTTTCCCTCCCTTCCTTTTATTATTACTAAAACAGGAATAATAAGTCCACTTTTGAAAGGTTTGTTGAAAGAACCCAGAACTTGATTAATGGCAGCGATCGTATTTACTTCAATTGAACTAGATCTAGTCAACAAGTCTACTTCTGTTATTGGCAGACTTTTTCTGTAAAAGACCAAATAGTAAATATTTAGACTTTGTGAATCATGCAATTTTTCTTGCAGTTATGGCTATTTAATCTGCCGTAGTAGTGCATAGACATTCTATAAATGAATACATGTGGCTGTGCTCCAATAAAATTTTATTTACAAAACCAGTGGGAGGCCATAATTGGCCTTTAGTTTGCCGGTGCCTGACCAGATCATCAGGATGTCATAAGGACAAAGGCTTAAAAATGAGGCAGGAGCTGGATTATGTAAGATCTTGATTTCCAGGCAAAAGGATTTAGGTTTTGTCTTATGATAACCAAACTAAATATTTCTGAGCATTAATTATGTGTAACTTTTTAAATGCAGTGTATTCACAAGTTAAAGACAGCTTGTATTAAATCTAGGTAAGCTTAGCCAAGTAGTTTAAGAGTACAGCAGTCCCCCTTTTCTGTGAGGGATATGTTTGAAGACCCCCCCCAAATGCCTGAAATCTTGAATAGTACCAAGACCTAAATATACTATGTTTTTTTCACACATTTACATACCTTTTCACTTAGAGGAAGCACTTTTTGGCTTCTTTTTAGCCTCTCCTAGTAGCCAGCATCACTACTTGCACTTTGTGGCCACTGTTAAGTAAAACAGGCGTTGCTGTGCTTGGACGCAGCACTGCAACACCCTGACGGTCTGATAACGGAGAAGGCTGAGTGACCGATGGGCAGGTAGCACATACAGTGTGGATACATTGGACAGAGGGGTGATTCACACCCTTGGTGGGACAGTGTAAGATTTTATCACCCTGCTCGGAACAGCACACAATTTAAACTTACGAATTGTTTATTTCTGGAATTTTTCATTTTAATTATTTGACCACTGTTGACCATGGGTAACTAAAGCAGCAGATAAGGGGGTATCTTTGAAAACCGTAATGATGGAATAGCATAGTGGGATCAAGTCACCCAGGTAATCTAGGTTCACCCTTTTCTACCACTCTCAAATTGTTTGACCTAGGGAATGAACTGTAACGTTTTGATGCCATAGCTTCCTCCTCACTAAACTGAGGATAACAATAACAGCAATAATAATACCTACTTAATAGGGCTTTCACAAGGATTAAAGAAGATAATTTTTATAAAATGGTTAGCGTTTGGCACATAGTGACTTTTCTATTAATATCTATTATTTGCTCACTCAAATATGAATGTGTGTGTCAGTTGTGACGTTGTGCTAGGTGGAATATAATGGTGAGTAAAATAGACAAAGTTCCCACCTTTATGGTGCATGATTAAACTGTTGTAAAATTGCAACCATTCAAGTCCCCAGAAGGAGAGTGCTTGGGACTAAGGATGAGAAAGAAGATATCAGAGGTGAGTCATTTTAATGGCTTGAAGATTTGATGAATGGTGGTGGTATACAATTATAAAATGCTAGGTGGTGTTTGGGTTTAAGTGTGGGTAGAAAAGAGCATGGAGAATCAAGAATTTAGGTTTGGATATGTTGAATTTGAGGTGACTTGGAGAAATCTAAGTTAAGATGTAGAAGGGTAGTCCTGAACAAGTCCAGAAATCAGGGAAGTCTGGGCTGGTGACATTTGTCATTTGTATATGAATGGAAATCGAAGGCTTTGAAAGGATAAGAATTGCCCAAGGAAAGAGCTGAGAGTAGATGAGAAGTGGGTCTGTTAACTGAGCTTTCAGAAACTCCTCTATGTAATGGTAAAGTAGAGGAGCATATTCTTGAAAAGAAGGCAATGAAGGGTTGGCCAGAGATGAAGGAGAAAAATGCAGAGTTCTGTGTCCAGGAATGAAAAAGAAGAAAGCATTTCAGGGAAAGAGTTGAGGACCTTGTCAAATGCTGCTGAAAGATTGAATAAGACTCAACATGTCCGTTAGAATATACATGATTGAGGTCATTGGTGAACCCAGACCATGAGGGGCAGGGCCCAGAAGCACATTGGCGTGAATTCAGGAATGAGCAAGTTGTGGTGAAGGAGACACTGAGTACAGTTGACTCTGAGAATTTTGTCTTTGAAGGAAAGATGAACAATTGACCAGTGCCTAGAAGTGATACAAGAGGGGTTGTATTAGTTTACTAGGGCTGCTGTAATGAAGTGCTAGGGCCTTAGACAACAGAAATATTTTCTCACAGTCTGGAGGCCAAAAGTCCAAGATCCAGGTGTTGGCAGGGGTGATTCCTTCTGAGGACAGTGAGGGAAGGATCTTGTCTGTGCACATCTTCCTGGGTCTTCACATCACCTTCCTTCTCTACCTATGTCCAAATTACTTCTCCTTTTAAGGACACCGGCTGTTAGAATAGGGCCACCCTAATAACCTCATTTTAATTGAATTGCCTCTTTCAAGACCCTATCTTTAAATAAATATGGTTACATTCTGAAGTACTGAGGGTTAGAATTGGTGGGGTGAGGGACATAATTCAGCCCACAATAGGTATCAAGTGTAGTGTTTTGTGTGTTTTTTTTAAATAATAATCATAATAATATGAAAAACTATAAGAGCTTTAAAGTCTAGTGGCATGTATCTATTTGGAGGGAGGGGTTCAATATACAAAAGAGAAGGGGTAATTATTACTATCAAGTTCCTGACAAGGTGGAAGTGGATGGGGTCCAAAGCACAGTTGAAGAGATTAGCTTTAGAATGAAAGAGGGAGATCTCCCCTTTTGGAACAGGAGGAAGGATGGGTAGGATGAATCCAAAGGTGCTCTGTGTATAAGTCAGGCGTCAGGAAGATGGAGATGTCATGTGATACGTTCTTTTTTTGCAAAGTAAGAAACAAAGGACATCTGCTTGGTGGTGTAGGTTTAGAGGCAGGGTAGTAGGGTATTGCTAAAGAGAGGAGTAGAGGTTTACATGAGGTGGAGATGATTCCAGATTTTCTTTGTGGAGACTGGAAGAGTGAAATTACCATGGAAATACAGTTGTAGTTTCAGGTAGGTTGATACTGAATTTATGGTGGAACCTTTCTGGCCCGTTGTACAAGCCTACCAGTTTGTGGCGGGCTGTTGAGGTGCAGCACAGAGATGATATTCATCCAGCATTTGTGCTTTGCTACCTGGGATCAGTGGGTATGATAAAAAGATAAAGGGGCAAAGGAGTTAATTACTGTATTGCCAAATGTGTTATTGAAATGATGGGCCAGCTTAAGTAGATAAAGAAGAAATAGAGAAGTGAGATGATGAGAATATTTATAATGGTGGTGATGATGGTAACAAGATTATTGTTAAAAACAAACTTCATTACAATTCAGTTTTCTTTGTGAGCATTACATGTGAATTGGTTAGAACATTAATATTCATCCTCTAATGGTCCTGCACTCTGTCACATTTTAAGGAAAGATCTATTTCCCTTGCCAGAATGTAACGTATCGATCATGTCAGCACACAGAGAGCATAAACTGTAATGTCTTCATTCTTGTAGATTTGAGGAAAATGGAATAAAATTTTTTGGTTATATGAAGATAATCATAAAGTTGACTCTCTCTGCTTATGTTAAATTAGTAAAATTGAATTTTTCTGAATTTCTTTTTTTACTGACTTATCCCTGAAAACATAAAGAGAAATCAGTAGCTCTACTAAATACCAACTATGTGATAAATAATATCCATTATAGTTATCAGTCACTTATTTCCCATAATTCAAATTGGTAGCATCAGACTTCATGTGGTATGCGGAGGTTCTTCATGCCGTTGCTGCTTCATTCATTCATTCATTCCATTCATTTTTATTTATTGATTTTAGAGATAGGGGAAAGTGGTAGGAGAAAGAGAAGCATCAGTTTGTTGTTCCACTTATTTATGCATTCATTGGTTGATTCTTGTGTGTACCCTGAGTGGGGATCAAACCCACAAGCTTAGCATATTGAGACGTCACCCCAACCAACTGAGCTATGTGGCAGGGCTGCTGCTGCATTTAAAAATTAGACTTCACATACTTCTGGGTAGGGGATAATGCCTGAAATATGCTCTTGTGATTCTCGTTATTTATTGTGGCAGTAATTACTGCCAGCATTGCAAATGTTATTTCTGGAATCATTCATGTGCTTTTTCTTGTTCATAGAAAGGAAACACAGACGCAAAATAGGATACACTCTGAGTTGCTTAAGTATACAGCTGGAGTCTATGTGCCCATTTCCTCATATTCTTTCTTAGGGTCAGATGTTTGACATTTGCTTGACATCATCCTCTTCTGTCTGATGTGACTTCATATATTTCCAAATAACTGGTCACAAAAGAATGGCGGATAGTCACATGCATGTTTGGCCTTTGCAGATGTTTGTCATGGTAGATTTTAAGAACACATCCTCAAGGTTATACTTTGCATATAACTGTAACCAATTGAGAGGTCACACTGATACAGATTAAGTGTGGAACTGCTTTCACAGTAAGTTAATATTAAGATTGACTGAGCAGGATGTCCTGATTGAAATTAAGTTTTATAATCTGGTTTGGTAAACCATTATCATTAATACATTTAAATAAATTTGTTTACTAGGGCATCGATCTCAATTTGCATCATTTTTATTAGAAATAGTCATACATTTTCTGATGTTGCATCCTAAGGGAAATTACTTTTAGCATACATTAAAGCTATATGTGCAGTTGACTATGTAACTGGGTTTTTGGCACCAAGAAGCCTTTACTTTATTTATGGCTCTTTGAAAATTACATGTCAGTGAATTGTTTTTCCTCAGTTATCATGATTTATGATAACCTGCTTCTTTTGTTTCTAGCATATTCTGAAAGCAAAGCTTGTTTAAATGTCTTCAATTTTTAAAAAATAATGTATAATACATTGTTAAAGTTAAGTATTTTGAGATACTTTCATTCTGATCTTATTTTTACAATTTAGACATTTCTAGTGAAATAATTGATTATATTGTTGAAAATAATTAAAAGCCATTTTACATCTGATTCTGTGTTCATATTTGTATTATATAGTAATGAGAACAATACAGAATTAGAAAAAATGCTATATATAACTATAAAATACTATATATAATGTTAAGTATAAGAATGTTATAATAATGTTCATTATGGAATTACTTAGAATTGGTGGAAATTGGGAACATTCTACATGCCCAACAATAGAGAATTGGAGTCTTCAAATCAGGTATAATTGTTATTTGAGGTAGTACATTACTTAGTTCTTAGTAGGGGTGGATGGGTTGCTTGGTTGGACAGATGTGAAGGAGGGAAGGAAGGAGGAAAAAGGAGAAAAGCAGGAAGCAAGGAAGTTAAGCCTTCTTAAAAAAGGTTTGTAAGCATTGAGAATTATACTGCAGCCACATGGAAAATCATTATAGTATAGTTTAATGTTAACTGAAAAACACAGACTACAAATAACTTGTATTCTATGAGAATTGGCTGTGGCATTTAAATCTGGAGCAACATATGAAAACACTATGCCTATAAAAATTAATGGAAGGAAATATATGATTTTTTCTATAGTGTGTCACTTTTATGTAATTATAAAAAATTGAGCTGTTAGATTTCAAAATGAATATACTTTAACATGGTAGTAAAAGAAATGAATTATGGGTCTGTGATATTCTGTTATAAACTTCTAAGCTAAGCCTGGTTATATAATATTATGCTTCAGAGACACCCTTATTCACTTCTTGGGAGCATAACAATACATCAGTTGTTGAATTCCTTATTCTAATTTACTAATAGGTAAATCTTAATAAAATTATTTTTTCTGTTAAAAGTACTTCATTTTATCTATGTAGATTCAGAGAATACATGTTTGTGGATAAAGAGTTAACAAAAATCTTTTTTTCTTCATGGAAATTTGATCTTTGCTTAACTATCTAGCTCGGTTCTCCTGAAAACCTGATAAAAATTTGTAATTAATTGTGTTACTAGACAACAGTGTTTATAGTAAAAGATATTCTGGATCTGGATTGGGAAAAAACTATTAATACTTGATGGAAGGCTTAACTTTGGGCAGGTTTGAGTTCATTGACTTTATAACAGGCATGGCCACTGTGGTGGGGGATATTAAGTTTTGATCGCATATCTATACCATATGGATCTCATCTCCCTACACCTGAACTGTTGGACTTGCTTCAGCGGCTCAGCAGAAGAGAAACGCCCGATGCTGCTGTTCTGGGAAGCTGGTCCCTGCCCTACATCCTTCTGAGTAGATTGGTGTCATTGGGACTTCAAATAATCTTGTGGGTCTAAATGTTTTGTTGATCCTAAGATGCCTAGAGTGTATTGCAGTAGTATAATTCCACTACTAGTATAATTCTACTACTAGCTTGTTTTTAATTTTCTTTTCAAAGTAAGAAAAGTAGTATTCTAACTTTATGTTAGTTGATTCATTCATTCACTTTTATCAGTGCCTTGAGAAGAGTATAAGGATGGACACGTGGCTTTCTGGCCTAGTTTTTCAATAATGGATTATGTTACTTTGGGCAAGTCACTTAATCTCTCTAAAAGTCAGAGGTTTCCTAAGGGTTAGATAAGAAATTTGACAGATGTCATTTCTAAATCTAATTCCTATAGTTTTTTTATCTTCTCATCGTAAGTTAATTTTTAATCCTCTTTTTTTTGTGACAGATGATCAGATAGCTGAAAGCCTAAGGTTCTGGAGCATACCTTTTTTCACATTTAGATTTTGGATAAATTGTCCTGTTATAGCTGTATAGTTCCAAAATAAATATTTACTGCCTGTGCAATAGAATTTAAAGAATTTAAGTGAAAGATACTTGAGCAACTTTGGGAGGGAAAACCAATTAGAATGAAAGTTTGAAAAGCTTTGCTTATTTTAAAATTTCACCTCAACTTCTACTTACAGGTTGTGAACTGGCTTGAAGGACCTGGGTCAGAACAACTGAGAGCCCAATGGGGGATTGGAGATTCCATTCGGGCTTCCCAGGCCCTGCAGCAGAAGCACGAAGAGATCGAGAGCCAGCACAGTGTGAGGGCTTTTTTTCCTCTGCAAGTTATAATGCTGTTCTTAATGTGCATAATTAATAGCATGTGTAGTGCCAAGTTGCTATAAACTTTGGTATAGGCACATAAGCATACAATATGTTTAATGTTTAGAGGCCCTAAAGTACCCATGTTTTGCTGTGTATAATGTGCACCCACATTTTAGTAGTAATTCTCATGTATAATTCACATTTCACATGGGAATTAGCACTGCCTGTGTATAACTTGCATCCTTATTTTTCCCTCAGAAATTTGGGCAAAAAAGTGTGCATTATATATTTCAAAATACAGTACATTTTGACCACTAGGTACATATTCATTGAAGTTTGGCTTTGGTTTTATCTCTAATATAGTTAAATAACATATTTATAGGTATAATTCATGGGAAATTTTAAAAACTGTAGTGACGAAAGAAAGAGTGATAGTACAAAAATAGGACTTTCATCTGTAGTCCCTGAGACAGCAACTCTGACTCTTAAGTCATCAGAGGGAACCCTGTCCCTGCTTTTTGGGGGTATGTAGTACAATTAAATCCTGAGAGTTAATTGTAGAATTGTTACATTAATCATAACTGATGGAGAGTGAGTATGTAGGATGCAGGATATGTGTTCGTACTTTGTGTATTTGAGGGTTCACATTTTTAACTGTGAGGGAGATACAAAATCAGTTAGGAAATTGGGAAGTAAATTATTCTATAGGCAGATTACAGATAATAATTGTTCAAGAGGGTTTAAAATTTAACATCTGTTACATGGAGGAAACTGATATATGCTAAGCGTATGCTGTATTATAGTTAACTCTTCATTATTGAGAAAGTGATTATCCAATTTGAAGATCAGTTACCTCCTTTTCTCCTCCAAGTCTTATTTTTATGGTAATTTTAAATAGATTAACTAGAAAATTAGAAAAATGAAACTCAAATTTATTTCTATCTTTTAGATTACCTGTCTTAAAAAATCGATCAATTTACATACATACACTTACAGTATTCATCCTTGTACATAATATGAGGAATAAACCCTTTCTTCATAAATAGGTAGTAAAAGAAGTCAGCCCGCCTGCAGAGCAACTCCAGGTGATCAGAATATACTCTGATTGGATTTATGTATTAATTGAGGGGGAGGAGAACATGTTCAAGAGTGAACATAATAGGCATCCTGAAGGTCAGGATCTAAATGCACAACAATGGAGAACAGTATAAATAATTTATCAATAGTAATGTTAAACTCTGGGCCCAGATAAGATTTAAGGGTCATCTGAACATTATATTTCTCTAATTCTTTCCCCTTCAACTTTCCTAGTTGAAGTGCTAATAAAAAGATGAGGATAGTATTAATAAATGTACTTTTAACTAAATGAGATTAACAAATAAACATTGACTATGCTTTTCTCGAGAATAAATTTGAATTGTTGACCAAGAATCATTTACTTTTTATTAGAGATGCATTTTAACAATATCTGATCTAATTATTTTCCTTTTAAATATACAGCACTGTGTTTGGTTTCCTTATATTATTTTCTTTATAATATTTCCCAAGTCAGCTTTAATGATTCACTGTCTTGCAGATAAAATATAAACTGTACCCTACAGGAAATGTAATCTAGCTGAGGGAATAATATGTAAGCAGGTGGTATCACAAGATTTGTACAGTATTTACTAAATATTTACTTTATATTTGCTGTATTTGCATAGCAAATTAGTAAATATATATTTACTAAAGTCATTACTGTATATTTACTAAATATATTGTTTTTGCACTTTCCCTAATTAGTCCTTGTAAGAGATTTAGAAATGAAGTTCTGTAATTGAAAAATCTACATATTTCCCATATTTCATAGGTTCCAGCATAATGTCTTTTTTCTTTTATGCTTAGAAAATATTGAATAATTTGCATTTAACTTACAACTTCTGTTCCTGAGGTTACAGTCTTTTAATTCTCTTGATACATTTTAAATAACTTAATGCTGTTGATATTTTTGACATAGATTGTGATTTATTTGAGCCTTGTGGCTTGTTCTGAAACATGTTACTACAGAATTAACTATATTCTATGGTTTGTTCTCCTTTTTCTTGAAAATATTGGCCCTGGCTGGTGTAGCTCAGTGGATTGAGCGCGGGCTGGGAACCAAAGGGTCCCGGTTCGATTCCCAGTCAGGGCACATGCCTGGGTTGCAGTCCAGGTCCCTAGTGAGGGCCATGTGAGAGGCAACCATACATTGTTCTTTCTCTCCCTCTCTTTCTCCTTCCTTTCTCCTCTTAAAAATAAATAAAATCTTAAAAAAAAAAATTGCTGTAGAACATTCTAGACTTCATCTAGGGGATAAAGTTATGAAATTATCCAGAAGTTCTTTAAATATAGATATATGACACATGACGATCGTAAAGACAGGATTTATCTATATTTTATATTTTTAAAAGCTGCCAAGAGGAATAAATACAGTTATGAATGAGATTATATTATAAAGAAGGTCACAAAATTGGATGATATGCATATTATAAAGAAGTTCACAGAAGAAGTATAACTATATACAAAAAATATATATTGAAAAGTACATTTTTGCATTGTATATTGGATGAAAGTACAAATGTTATACATAGAGATTCCTCTGTTTAGTGCTTGTTTTTGTATTTTTATTATATTTATAAGGTTTTAAAATCAATTTAAGGAAACAAACACTTATGGGCAACCCTTTCCATGTGCTTACATTTACTGCTAATGTAAATCAATAATAAATTTCAGAACTTTTGAATTGAAAAGAATCTTTTACATTATTTTAATATCAGTCACCTTATTTTATACATGAAGAAATTGGGAGAGTTTGTTTTTTGATGGTGGATAACTAGACTAAAGTTAAAACACCAATCTTTGATATTAGATGAGATCCTTTCTCTGTCTCCCCTCGCCATCTCTATCCCTTCCTCAATGCCTCCTTCCCTCTCAGGAAAACCTATATTTCATGGACTTCCTTAAGATGTAGCATTTTTTCCATTCTTCTACCCTTAGTACTTGAGGACATATTCGCAAACATTGACATCTGCGTTCATAGACATAGTGCCAAAGAAGAGAAACATTGATGGCTTATTATGGATATCATTTCTTTAAATGAGATAATACCTGGAATTTGTTTCAGAATTAGGAGGTGGCACAGATTGGCTGGGACTGATGAAACAGGATTGGACCTGAGTTGATGATTACTGAAGATGGATGGTGCAAGGGGTTTCATTGTAGAGTTCACCCATGAAAAATGAGGGAATTGGGGGCACGAAGTCCTCTTCCCCTGCCTCACTGTCAAATATCCACATATAACTTTGACTCCCCTAAAATTTACCAATAGCTGACTGTTGACTGGAAGCCTTACCAATAACATAAACAGTTGATTAATACACCTTTTGTAAGTGTATTATGTACTGTAGTACAATAAAATAAGCTAGAGAAAAGAAAATGTTACTAAGAAAATAATAAGAGAAAATACATTTACAGTATTTATTGAAAGAAAAAAAATGCACATTTAAGTGGACCCATGCAGTTCAAACCTGTGTTATTGAAGGGTCAACTGTGCTGTTCCTTCCACTTTTGAATAGATTGGAAACTTTCTATTCTAAAAGGTTTACAAAAAGAAGATTGCTCCATTTTAACCAATAGATGGCACTACATTGTCACCTTGAGAATAGGCTGATGAAGGATAAGTATATTAATTTATGCTGTTTAAGATATTCTAATATTTTATTGAAAGCTTTCTTTTCTCTTTGTAAACAGAAGTCAATACTTTAAAACATGCATTGGAATTGTTCAGGTTTTATGAAATTATGACGACAAATTTCTAGCATATTGATTGCTTAATAAGAGTAGAATTTAGAGAAACTTTTAACATGCCATTTTGTATTAAAAACAGTCAAGTACTAAGTTTTAGGTTCTTTCTAAAAGCATAATTAAATGAAGCTAAAAATAAATTTATTTGCCAAGAATTGATTAATGTTTTTTTAAAAGATCACTGGCTGTTATATGGAGAATAGGGAGTAGGGACTAACAACAAAATAGGAAGAAAGGAAGCTAATAGAATGGAGACAGCAGAAGTAATGAGAAGGTGTCAGGTTCATGGGTTAAGCCAGCAAGACTTGCTCTTGTAAGAAGAGTCAGAGGTTTGACCTTAGCAACTGATATTAAGATGGCGAAACCTAGGAGAGAAGCAGGTTGGGAGGCTTGAAAATCAGTATCTGGGGACAGGTTAAATTTTAGATATCTAAGAGTCGTCTGAATGAAGATGGCTAGTAGACAGTTGGGTAATCCGTATCTAGGATTGAGGGTATTACTTTGGGAGTTATAAGCCTATATATGTTATTTAAAGGCATGGGACTAGATGAAATCATCCAATCCCAGTGAGTATTGATATAGACACAAAAAGCCTTGGAAACCTGAACTCTGGGGCTCTCCTAAATTTAGTGGGCATGAAGAAGGAGAGCCAGCAGGGAGGCCAAAAGGAGCTGTGTGTCTGAGGCAACAAGAGAAAAAGGCATTTTAGGGAGGGGGCACTGGTCATCTTTGTCGAATGCAGCTGAGGAGGCCAATAAGATAAGACTCAGAATTCAACAAAAGTGGTTTCACTAGAGTGGGGAGCACAATTAAACAATAGAAAATGATAGAATGAGTATAGAGAACTCCTTTAAGGGGGATTTGTGGGGGTTTCTATGGATGTTTAATTTATATACAGTAAAACATATCTTAAGTATGTGTTTTGTTTTTTAATATAAGATACATTGTTTGTATGCTAATGGAAATAATATAATTGAAAAAAGGAGAATTGATGGGAAAGAGAAGAGAATAGCAAGAGCAAAGCCTTTGTATAGGCAACAGAGGATAGCATATAACACAAGCAAAGTGGTTGGCCTTTAGAAGCTGGGATGGTTCATCTGTTGTTATAGTAGGGAGGGCAAAGCGTAAGGCTACAGAAGCAGGGAAGGTCATAGACTTGTTGGTGAGATGAGTGACTCATCTGATGGCTTCCTCGTGAGTTAAGTTAGATTTCTGTTTGAGAGTAAAGAGGTGAAAAGATAGTTGGAGATTTAAGGAGTTAAAAAATAATCATGAGAGTGGAAAAGCAAATTGACTAGAGAAATGTAGTAGGATGACTAAAGGCCTATTTCATAGTAACTTTTTAAAGTGATTTTAGTTTTAGAGGGAGGGGATGGGAGGGAGAGGGAGAGAAACATTGATGTGAGAGAGAAACATTGATGTGTTACGTACTCCAACCAGGGACTGGGCCTGCAACCCAGGCATGAGCCCTGCCTGGGAATCAAACTGGTAACCTTTTGCTTTATGGATTGATTCTCAACTAACTGAGCCATGCCTAGTAGTAATTTTTAAAGGATAATCATGAGTAGCCATATTTACCTATTGGTATAGAGACAGTAGGCCAGAAAAGTAGGACTGAGGTTTGACAGGTGAATTTGATGGAAGGGAGGGGAGCCCTCTGATCAAAGACAGAAGTGAGAACAAAGGGCTCCTGAGTGCTGGACAGTGAAAGATGCTGAGGTGAGTGGATTGGTAGGCTCTGTGAGGTTGTCAGAGTGGTCATACTAAGGGATGTGAATTAGAGAGCTAGTAGCTGGTGGTTGGAGAATGGGATTCTTAAAATTGAAATTTTGGGAGCTGTTATATAACTGCAGGATTTTATGCCCATTGGAGTGAGTAGCTGAGGTCGGTTGGAGACAAGGGAAGGAGTCAAGGAACTGAGAGTTCAGTGTTGAGTAGACGTCTGCATGGTGGAAGTCAGTGGGAAGGCTGACGCTGAGAGGGAGGCAATGACCTTTGCTAAACTCCCTGGATGAGAGCATGGAACAGGATAGGTTGGGAAGGTGTACCGTAATCTGACCGCATGCACTTCAAATGAGATGTGGTTTTTGGAGAAATGGTCTGGAAATAGTTACAAGAACTGGGACAGCCATCCTCTCATCTGAAGGCTTGGGGTATGCCAGCTGTGAAAACAAACAGCACAGGACTAACTGCTTTCTCTAAAAGTGGACAGGTTCAACATAAAGCAAGAGAAGGGAACATTTAGAGGCTAGGATGAGGCTGTAGGAGCTTTTGCTCTTGGCAGGAGTGAGTTCCAAGGATTGCAGTGGAAGGAGTTGGGGGTTAGAGACTTTTCATCTCAATTTAAATAATGTTGCCTGAGAAAATTCTTTTGTATGTTACTTAGTGTATCTGGGGAAATTAGGAAATATAATTTAGTTCTCCAGCATAAAATAAATATAATTTTATCTTTAACTTACTTTATTGTAATGTCTCTATTATAGGAATGGTTTGCAGTATATGTGGAGCTTAATCAGCAAATTGCAGCACTCTTAAATGCTGGGGATGAGGAAGATCTTGTGGAACTGAAGTCCCTCCAGCAACAACTTAGTGATGTTTGTTATCGACAGGCCAGTCAGCTAGAATTTAGGCAAAATCTCTTACAAGCAGCTCTTGAATTTCATGGGGTTGCCCAAGATGTAAGTGTCTTCTCTAATTGCTTTGCTTTTCTTGAAATTATCTGAACACTTATCTGCATATAATTTTTGCAGGTTTGCATGTCTCATAATTATCTTTCTGGAACAGTAAAATAATGTACTGGAGGGGGAAATGAGAGAATATCTTTGATTTTCTAAAAAATGTTTAAGTCAATCTGCATGCAACTAAACCTTTTTGTCTACATAGAGTGTCCCAACTATTAGATATTTTTATTTTGATGGTTTCTCAGTGTTTATGCTTTATAACATAGAGTGAAATGGAAGTTTCGTAACTTTTATACTGCTGACCTTGAATGTATTTCTTTGCCTTTCTGGTGCATGCATCTCTGTGCTCTGTCTTTCAGATAACATGTATTCTAATTATCCATTCTTGTCTTTTAACAGCATAGTCTTTTTCAAGTACAATTGTGATAACCTCATTAGAGATAAACCTCATTAATCATTAAACATTTTAGATGCTGATTACATCAGGGTTATCTCTTTGGTGTCCCTCTGCTTTAGTTGTCTCAGCAGTTGGATGGCTTATTAGGGATGTTGTGCGTAGATGTAGCACCAGCTGATGGAGCATCGATTCAGCAAACTTTAAAACTGCTTGAAGAGAAGCTGAAAAGTGTTGGTAAGCAGATTTTAAAAATGCTGAAACATAGAGGTTCTTTAAAAAAAAAATATTAACCATGGTTAGACAAGTCATGTTTATTGAACTCATAATTATGTATGGGAAACACAGGAAAAATTAGTATAAAAAAGGTTTTTTCCCTTGAAGGGCATAATTGGTCAATCACTCTTCCTTCATTGGACCTTTAGCCTTTCTTATTTACCCAGCTATATCTACAGGTGCTATGTCTTGCATATACTATGAACAGTTATTTGTAGTGCATGCATAAACTGTAATTAGCTGTGAAGTGTTTTGTGGTAAACACTGTATGCCCAAAACTGTGTTTTATGCAATGATTTTTGTTGTTGCTATATCCTAACCTTGTGAAAAAATAGTTGGTTTGGTTCTGTTCATTTGTTTCTCCAAATTGGAAATATTGCCAAGATTACCTACTCTCTAAGGGGAGAATGGTCCAATTCTCTCACTCGACATCAAGGCCTTTAACCTTTAGTAGAGTGGTAAATACAGTGACTTTCCCTAGGTCATTCCTGGAGAGGTAGACAGTGGATGTTAAAAGTGGGAAGTCGGGGTGGATTGAGTGGGACAGGAGGGCAAAGGCAAATATAGAAGCAGCAGAAACCAAAGGCAGAGGTTTAATAGCAAGTGGTAATATGTGTTTGGACTAAATTAATTATTGAAAAGGTTTTAAAAAATCACGTACATGTTTGTATTGGTATTTTCCATGCTTGGAGTTTTTGTTATTTTAACAGATGATATGATGCCTGATATGTATATTTAGTATTTAATATGCCAAGTGAAATTTATTTGAAAATGTCAGTTTTCTTGAGCCACAGTTTTTCTTTGAAAAAGAAAATAAATTCTTGTTTATTTCTCTAATTTGCACTATTGCTAACATATTCTAAGTGTTGCTTCTTGTTGGATATAAACTTGATAGTGCCTATACTCAAAATGTTCAGCATCCTTTAATATTGTTTGAGTGATTTGAAGTCTTGTAACTCATATCTTTTTGGGAACTAAATATTTACCTTGTTCTCCTAAAAACTGGATTACATAAAACCATAAAAGAAAAAAAATGGAAAACTCTTACTCGTTAAAATAAAAATTCTCACACTTTTTTCCTGCTTTCAGTTTTAAAAACTATTATTATCTGTGGAAATTTACCCCTTTGAAATTCTCTTTAAGGAGAATTTGGCATTGGGAGGGGAACACCGATTTGAGTCATATTTGAAGAGGTTTTGTTGCTCAAAATGTTCAGAGGACTCTTTTCCAAGGTAGTTTAATGGGATCCAAGTACAGTATCTGCTAGAGGGCTTACTTGGAGGGAAAACACTTCAGTTGTTTAAGAGATTAAATCTAATAACTTTTGTTTTAGATGTAGGATTGCAAGGTTTGCGTGAAAAAGGTCAAGGTCTGCTGGATCAGATCTCCAATCAGGCATCCTGGGCCTATGGAAAGGATGTAACCATTGAAAATAAAGAAAATGTGGACCACATTCAAGGAGTGATGGAAGATATGCAACTTAGGAAACAAAGGCAAAGTTTAACTGTTAATTGTATTTTTGCCAAGTCAACATATTAATTAAAATGAAAAATTATACAATTTATATTTTTAATTCAAACTAAAAGTTTTTACCTGCTATATAGTAGACATGTAGTAAGTTTTTGGTGAATGTAATAATTACTGTGTATAATTGTACTAACGAATTATGACAGTTTGTTCAGTTAATGAATGGGTACGTTTTCCTTTTTACTCAATAGTGAGAATTTCAGTTACACTCAAGTACTTTGCATTCCTATCCCCAGTGTAGCCTATGATTCTTCTGTCCTTTAAGAAAACCCTTTTTGGAGACTTTTGTTTTTCAATTTTCATTTTGTTTTAGTTGGTGCTGTCATCTACATTGATCTGTTTCTTCATCAAAACTTGTAACATTGTCAGACACCCAGTGTTCTCATATTTGCTGTAGAAGGGTTAGACTAGAGACTGATGTTTATTAGAGTAAGATGATGGAAAAGATGGGTAAGGGTAAAATGATACTTGGTTTCATTTTGTTAAAGAACTAGGAATTTAAAGGATTCTTTGAAAAACTCAGTTTGCAATAGCAACTGCAAACTATGGTTGTCCCTCTGCATCCAGCGGGGGTTGGTTCCAGGACCCCGCAGATACGAGAATTCACAGATCCTCAGATCCCTTATATAAAATGGTATTGTATTTGCATATAACCTATGTACAGCCTCCTGTATACTTTAAATCATCTCTAGATTATATATAATACCTAATACAATGTAAATGCTATGTAAATAGTTGTTATACTCTATTACTGGGGAATAACAAGAAAAAATGTCTGTACATGTTCAGTACAGATGCAACTGCCATAGGCCTAACTACATAGTACACATCAGCAACAATGTAAAATATTTTTGGTGAATATTTTCAGTGTTAAACTCTACCTTACACTCATTCTCTATTTTTTTCCTGAATCTGTCAAAAAATGACAAATGCTTTTCCATTTAAGAGGACTCCATGAAAACCACTGAGTGAGGGCACTGAAATAGTTTCTTCATTCCTGATAAATCACTGTAATATTTACTACAAGTACACATCAGGAACTACATAACTTTTTTCCAAACATTTCGATCCACAGTTGGTTGAATCCATGGATGTGGAACCCACAGATACAGAGGGCTGGCTGTATTATGAAGTGATGGATTAAATTAATCTATGCATGTGTACACAATCTAGCACACTTGTATGAAATTTTGTGTACACTTAGAAATTTTAAAGTCATTTACAAAACCTACAGAAATTGTCCCCCTAAGTCACAGAGAAAATAGGCAGAAATTCCTTCTACCCTCATATCTGCAAATTATCCATTTCACTATTCATTCTCATCACAAAAGGTGATGTAGCTCTGCTCTTATCAGTCAGTCCTTTCGTACACCCTCGTGTCTCCTCACTCCAGTAACTCTCATTCTCTACTTTGATCCCTGTCCCTCATTTAAATGCTGAAATCCTATTTAAAAATAAATAAATAAATAATTACACGCATGCATATATATTCCCCTTCAATTCTCTTTTTCTTCTAGCCCTAGTGCTCATTCTTGACAGGTAAGTCTTTTGAAGGTCTTATCTACACTCATACTACTTCCTCTCTTTGATTTACTTTCCTACCCTCCTCAATCTGACTTCTACACTCACCATTTCACTGAATTGGCTCTTGCTGATGTCTCCAGTGACTTTGTAATTGCCACATAATAAGCACTTGAATGCTCAAAATCTAGGAATACTTTCAGTCCTGACTTTGCTTGACCACTCTGAATTGTCTTAGACACAACTGAATTTTTGCTTCTCAAAACTCCCTGACAATTATGTCTTTGAAAACACCCTCATGGCACTCTTTCTGGTGCTCTGTTTCTTCTCAGTTTTCACTGTTTCTTTGTCCTCTAGCTGATGTCACTGCTTCTATGGTTTGTTCTGAAGCCAGATTTTCTTCTCAGTTTATGTGTTCTCCCTGGACAGTATCACTACTTTAATGACTTTCTTTAATATCACAATCGAGTAGTTACGGCTCTGACGCAAACCCCTCTCCTGTGCTTAGGCCCATAGTTCCACTTGCCTATTGAGTATCTCCATCTGGATGCCCCAGACACTCATCAAACCAGTATGTCCAGATTGGAATCATTCTCCCCCAAAACTTGCTCTTCTCTAATTTCCTGTCTAGGAAGGTTGCCAGCAGCTACCCAACTTGGGATTTATCCTAAAATCCTTACTCTTACTCTTCCTCATGCCTACAACTAGTACGTCAGATGTCAAAAGTTCTGCTCTTTTGTTATCCTGAACATTTCTTTGTGCAATATTTCTCTACCTCTAGTCTTGCTCCTCTCTAATCTTTATACACAGAGCATATCTAATTACACAATTTCTTTGTATAGAACATCTCTCAGTGACTTCCTGTTTTTTCAGATGAAGTTCTATCTCCTTGGAATAGTGTGGGAAACTGTAATCCAGTACTGTGGTCCCATCTCCTATAGCTTACCCCAAAACCATATAATTGTTTTCATTTTCCTGAATGCATCATGCTGTTTGATGGGTTCATGACTTACACTGCTTCCTTCCTCATTTTCTGCCTAGTGAGTTTCTTCAAGACTCTGGGATACTTTATCCTTGGAAGGCTTTTTAGATTTCTAAGACAACTTAGTCACTTGATCCTCCCTACTCCCATAAATCCTTTATACAGCTCTACGTTAACATCCCGTTGTTTATTTAAACATCCATCTACCAAAATTGGACCGCTTAGAGACCATGTCTTATTTTTTTCCAAGCACATTGCTCAGTACATGACGATGAGTTAAATACATGGTTGATATCACCTTTATCATTAAAATGCCTTACATTGTTTTTTAGCTTCATATTTTAGAAATAATTATTATCATCACCTCCCTTCAGTTCTTTGTAGAATTACTTTAACCAAGTTTCATTTTAACAATATGCTATGGGATTTTATTGAGGACATCCTTATAAAAATAGCCTTGGACAATGACGTCTGTGTTGTTATTAAGTCTTCTTTAAGAACATCACTGCCCTGGCTGGTGTAGCTCAGTGGATTGAGCGCGGACTGGGAACCAAGCGGTCCTGGTTCGATTCCCAGTCAGGGCACGTGCCTGGGTTGTGGGCCAGGTCCCCGTGAGGGCCATATGAGAGGCAACCATACATTGCTATTTCTCTCCCTCTCTTTTTCCCTCCCGTCCCCTCTCTCTAAAAATAAATAAATAAAATCTTTAAAAAAAAAGAATATAGGTGTCATGACTCCTGGGATAATAGTCTTTTAAAAAAAAAAAAAAAAAAAAAAGAACATCACTTATAGTGGAGCCCAGTGCCTCATGGTTAAGCTGCTATTTGTATTGGGAATTGCAGTGAGATTTCTGCTTCCCACCTGAAGTACATAATAGAATTGCATGGGAATGGGTCAGAGCTGAGTTAAGTCAAGTCACCTTAAAAGTTTAGTCTGTATGTTATCCAGGCAGACCGTGGTAAATTTAAAAATACTCCATATTATATTTCTGTACAACCAGAGAGCAATAGTTTTTTTCTTCCTAAGGACATAGGTGGGGTTTTTGTGTTTCTTTTATTCAAAGTTAGATATTACTCTAAGTAATGTAATGGAATGAAAAGTGTTAATTTTTTTATTTTCTTGAACATCATCTTCTAAATTAGTATTTGAGAAACTTTGCACTTCTATCTTTGAAGCAAGTTTAACGATAATTGACAAGGCAGATCTTGGGTTTTATGCTTTGCGTCAGTACTTTGCAGGACCCATTTGGCTCTCAAGAGGGTTTGGGATTCAGCATCATTCAGGTATTTTGAAGTTTTGATGTGACATAGGTATAGATATCCTTAAAATTATTACAAATCAATACAAAATAGTTAGTCTCCATAGTGTTGGACTCAGTATTTCAGTACATTGTAGAATGTGTGTGCCAGGTAATGATGTTACAAATCTGAAATACTATTCTAAACTTATGTTTGGCTTTCTTAGATGTGAAGACATGGTGGATGTACGAAGGTTGAAGATGCTTCAGATGGTGCAGTTGTTTAAGTGTGAGGAAGACGCCGCACAGGTAAGGACCCAGCACGTTAGTAGTTGGTGTGTATTAGAAGATTGATTTCACCTAACTGTAAATAAAGGATATGTTTCATGGTCCTAAGAAAGTAACATTAAGTCAGGTTCTAGTTTATACTGTTGAAATAATAAAAGGTTTGTATTCCCAGTTATCTTACTGGTCTCATTTGATTTACCTTCTTCATGAAATTCTCGATTGAGCTAGAAATTGGGGTTATTTACTATTTATTATTGTTGACTTGTTATCAGTTGTATCCCAGGATAAGGGCTGGATAGTACATTGCTTTTTAACCCTCAAGCGTGTTTTTCAACTAGGTAAACAATTTGCTATCTTTTTGTAGTTAGCATAAGAACATCATTTCATCTTGACATAGAGGAAATTAATAACTTTAAATAGTAACATAAATCTGTAAAGAGATTCAATAAGCTCTAGATTATATAAGCCCATGATCTATGAAAGTAAATCATGTGATAATAATTTTAAAAGAGCGCTTCTCTTTAATAGGTTTATCTTTAGATTTTTTAAAACTATTGAGTAGGAGGCAAGATCATTAATTCCTATAGCTTGTCATTGATTGAAATAAGCTATTAGAAACTTAAGTTATAACTAATAGATTAATCACATGATATGCTTTTTTTATAAATGTGATATTTTGATACAATAAGTAGAGATTTATGAATCCAGCTTCACTGTTGTTTCTTTTCATTTAGGCAGTAGAATGGCTAAGTGAACTTCTGGATGCTCTGCTTAAGACCCACATCAGATTGGGCGATGATGCTCAGGAAACGAAAGTTTTACTGGAAAAGCATAGAAAATTTGTTGATGTTGCACAGGTGCAGAACTGATTATCTTCCTTTTCTACAAGCTCAGTGTTTGAATAGCTTTCTGCATGATTATAATGTAACTTAACCCTCCAAGTCCAAGAAGGTTAGTTATGTTATTCCAGAAATATCCCGGAACTAAGAATGTCAGCTGCTGCATCAAAACTAGCCTGCATAAACTTGAGAGGGTTTATTTTCCTTGAATACAGGTTCTGTATGCTGTCTGTGATTTATATTATATATTACAGCATTGTTTTTAGGCAATCTAATTATTCATTCATGAAAGGTAACATAAAATATATGTTAATATTGATAAATCAGAAACCCCGTTTTTTGCATCTCATCAGCGTTAGCATAACAACACAGATTTTTTGTTGTTGTGGAAAGTACCTTAATTAATTTCCCTAATACTTGAGTTCACAGTGTAGCAGTTGTGGTTTCCTGTATGGAATATAAAGTGCCTGTTTTCACCCACTTGTCTCAATTAATGACTGAACAGACATTCTTTTTGACTCATGGAGTTGATCAGACAGGGACAGGGAAAACAGAATAAGAAAGAAACTTACTGGAAATTAACTAAGTATTGCTTCCCCTTTGTTACTTGTGGATGCAGACAGTCTGCAGCGATGAGTGCCAGTGGGGTCGTTGGGCATTGATATCCAGCAGTGTCACTTAGTTGCAGCCAGAGTCCTCCTGCCCACTTTGCATCCCCCTTTCAGAGTTCTTTTAGTACAGTTTCGTGCTTGTTTATTTTTTAGAGCACGTACGATTATGGAAGGCAGTTGCTACAGGCCACGGTTGTGTTGTGCCAGTCTCTGCGCTGCACTTCTCGGTCGTCTGGGGATACGCTTCCTCGGCTGAACAGAGTGTGGAAACAGTTTACAGTAGCATCTGAAGAGAGAGTACACAGGCTGGAAATGGCTGTTGCATTTCATTCAAGTGCCGAAAAGGTTTGCTTTTTAAAAAAAATGTCACAGTAGTATTGTGTATGTTTAAATGTGTTAATTTTAATAATTTAATTATGTAATTTTTAAAAGAAATTTTTATTCTGTTGTTTAAAGTGTGTTTAGGTGTATTGTCTTAGAGAGTTCAAATCGAATTCTCCTAGTAACTGACACCAGTGGTAGAGTGCCGTGGTTGGAGAAATTCAGAGCCGTTCCGTGGTCCCCCGTCTCCCGTGCTTCTCTCCTCACCAGACCTGCTGCCCAGAATGTGCTGTCCATTCTTTAGGATGTCGTGACTCCCATCTCATTCATTATTCCAGGAAAGGGAACTGCTTTCATAACTGCTATAAAATGTCAAAAATTACTTAAAAGGACATTTTTTAATTTTTTAATGTTTAAAATAGTCTGTCCAACTAAAATGAGGATAAGGATACAAATTAAAACCTTTTTTCATGTGTTACCATTTAAAGAGTAATTCTAAAATTTATTATTTAATGAAACCAGAAATGAATATGCAGTGTTCCTAGGCAATTTTCAATAGAACTTTTTTTTTAACTCGGCATAGTGAAAATTTATAGCACACGAGCTTTACATTTCCATTCTGAAAAGGAGCTTTTTATGTAATTAACTTTGTGTTGCTCACTTGACATGAAAGTTTATATTGTGGCCTGTTTAGTACAATTTAAGATATGAGAAACCTCAGTTGCGAATGTGATAGCCTCATCTGTAGAACAGAAAAGATGTTGCCAGAATCCTTAGGAATTGAGCAGGTTATATCTGTTTTATGAATTACATTTGTTGGGCAGTGTTCGTAGTAAACCCTTTCTGAGGTGGTCACTGAACTGCACAGGTCAGTGTTTTAGTTTAAAATGGGCCTAATGATAATGAATAAAAATATGCAAAATGGCTGAACTTGCTCATCTGACACGGGGTAGATCGGGCCTGCCGATACCCGTGGGTGACCGTGACCCAATGCGTGTATGAACCTCATACCGAGACACGCGGGGAAAGAGAGACTGGGGCCACGTGGCTGATTCCTCCCATCTCAGGAAAAAGCCTCGTGGCTTGCCCAGCCAGGGTTTTTATCCGGGGCCAATTTACATAGGCTTGATTATTCATGGGATTAAGCAGAACAGGTAGGATTACTCATAGCAAGGCATTGGATGTAAATTCAGATCCGGTGGCAGACAGGACCAGGTTAAAGTAATATGCAGGGCACAGCAAGCCAGAATTTTTTAAGATACATCTTTGCCAAATTCCTATTAGAGAATTTCCATTCCACAGACATGATCCACACTTGCTCACA